>SZWC01018016.1:17182-36631 GCA_023375785.1 Penium margaritaceum | reverse complement strand
GCGTGCTGGTGTTAGCGCCAGAAAGCAGCTGAAAAACTGAAAGTGACTGATTGGGAATGAAGAATAAGCGACAATGGGAGACCCCTCCAAGTTCTAGCTCCCCCCCAGTAGTGTAGAACTTGTTACTCAGCTAACCAGCCAATCAGAAAACAATCCTAGACCTATTTTCTGGCAGGTAGGGTTTTCTCGGTGAGCCCTGCCAGACGCCCGACAACCCAAAACCCGGGCGTCGTCCGTTTTGCCTGAAAACTGGACCATACCATAATACCAACACTGCGAACACAGTCGTGTGGTCAGAATCAGCTAAAAAAATAGCAGCAAAGAGTTACGGTTGCCCAAACCCAGGCAGTGCCTACGACAGTCAGTGATGCCAAACAGGGCCGCACAGCAAGACACATAGACCCTAGGCACGGCATGATGCTGCAGACGCAAGGGCACAACCGGAAACAGGGCTGGGTGCATGTAGACAGCATTTACAGTGGCAGTAACCGCCGGCGGCCCGACCGCCGAGGAGGCCTGCCGATGGAGCTGAGCGCATCGCCGGAGGGAGTAGGCCTCAGTGTGCGTCGGCTCCACTGAACGACACTCCAACAACGTCGAGTCTTGTCGTCATTCATCTGCACGACGATGTACACAAGCTGGGAGGACACAACATAGTACAATGGGAGATGCACGAAAACCAACATGGTGCACATTATGCCCATAGTTAAAAGAAAGAAGCACCCTTTACCCGCTTTTTACGAGCCGACTCCGATACCCACTTTGGACATCCGCTTGTCACTAAGCGTGACAAGCGGATGTCCAATACTCGTGCTCCTAGACATCGTGAATCCTATAGAACGGGCCCCACATTATCCCTGTCACAAGTGACACTGGCCATTAAGGTCCTATAATCTTACTTGTTGAAAACTTCTTTCATTCCTTCGTTTACAAATCATTCCACCATGCCCATGGAAACCACCATTGGCTATTCGACAACATTCGATCAGCTCATAACACTCATCATTTTTCAGGGGATATTCTCTTTGATTAAAACTTATGCAAAATTATTTGGGATCGACCATATGGATCGAACGGTTTGAATTTGTCACATCCGCCGATGGAAATATTGGAGTTCTATCTCCTAATCTTTGTAGAGCTCCCGAGACAAAAAGATGGGTGCGAGCTCATCACCCTCGCCTCTTACGTTCCATATCTCGTGCAATGCAAGACATGGAATTGAGGAAAATCCTTGCATCGGAAGTGCCAAAAACAGAACCATGCAAGCCCTATAAGCTTCCATTTGACGAACGTGTATTGTACTATGCATCGCACGCCGGAAGAAAGGAAGCAAGGTTGATGTGGTCGTCCCTGTAATTTCTTCAAATGAGGTCAATTGACGGAACGTAATTCATGTTGATGAAGTCGATTGAACAAGCGAGAAAAATTGCGAGCTGTTAAATCATACGATCCTACGAACCGTGACTAACAATGTGTACAAAGAGACATATGTTTCTATAATTGATATGTGCATTAATCATGTTAGAATTGTACTCAAGAATAATTCTACAAAGAAACACTACATTGTAGTATGTACGAAATGTTCACTGATTGAATAGCGTATGTTACGGTTTACGAATTGCCGTCTGATATGAAAATGCAATGTCTCACAATGCGAGCTGGATATATACAATGATCAAACGATGACCTTGTTAAACGCTAGCTGTCGACAGTTAAAAAAAAGGGGCTGATGTCGACGACCTCACGCAACATCGAGCGTTGTTCCGATGTGCAATGTCGCATGCCATTTGCAATGAGCAGTATTAGCTGGAAGTACTAAGCAGCAGGTTGGTGCAACAACGTTGATGCAACGCGCGGGCTTCCAAGCTCATTGCTGAGTCTACTGCCCCCTTAGTCCGCTGCTCTAGAGTCGAAGTCTGGATGCTCTGGGTTTGTTACTCAGAAGTGCGCGCGCCTGTGTTAGCGCCAGAAAGCAGGTGAAAACTGGAAGTAACTGATTAGGAGTCAAGAATGAACAACAATGGGAGACCCCTCCAAGTTCTAGCTCCACCCCAGCTCTGTAGAGCTTGTTACTTAGCTAACCAGCCAATCAGAAAATAGTCCTAGACCTATTTTCCGGCAGGCAGGGTTCGGAATAACTCCCTTTTACCAAGTGAGCGTTGACCTGCCCAAAAACCCACTTTTTTCAGTTATTCACCACTATACCCAAAAAGTGTTAATAGTGACTAATCGTGAACGCCCTGCCCACTTTTGAGAAAAGATGCACAAAATCCCAGTATTTTAGTCACATTTTCTCATCAAGTGGGGATAATGTACATGTGTTTTACAATTTATGAAATTTGCTTTTGTTTCTATTTCTTTCCTTTTTCAGGCATCATTCTATGTGCATTATTGGAAACCTCCTTCTCTTTTTTATGATATGGTCGACTTTTGCTGATGATTGTGGCAGGGAGATTTTTCTGAAAGTTTGTTTGATGTCATGTTTATAAAATGACAACTTTTGCATCGTTGTATCTTTCCACAAACAAATGTGTTAGAATATGGTCGCGCGACTGATGTTTCTGCCACCGATTGGAAGTTGGCAGAATCGATTGTGCAACCAATACAGAGCAAAAGGGGGAGGGGGGGAGGGAGGGGGGGAAGGGGTGGGCCGGCCCTCTCCCCCGCGAATGCGGAGGACAGGCCGGAGGCCACCCCTTGCCACAGCGAGGGCTCGCCGACGGCCAGCAGCTCGCCGATGACCAGCAAATTGCCGACGGCCAGCAGCTGCCAGTCGAACAGCTCGCTGGCCATCAGAAAGCCAGCTGTTTGCCGACGGCCAGCAGCTCGCTGGCCGACGACATGCAGCTCGCTGGCCGACAGCAAGCGGCTACGAAGCCACGAATCCGCGATATCGCAAGGGCGAGGGCTCGAGGCCGACGGCCTCGAGCCCTCGCCCTGACATCCCCGCCTCATCATTGAATGTGAGGAGGGACAAGGGGAGAAAGTAGATAAAACATGCAGGAGAGATGCGGGTGAGAGACTGAAAGGAGAGAGGAGTGGGTGGTAGAGACTGGGGGTCCGTGTCAGAATATTCGCCATGTGTACAAGATGGACCTGCCGCGCACAAAAATGGGTATTAGAGTCTTATGGTTAAAAGTGGGCAATGGGCGCAAGTTGTTTTTTTGTTTGAAAAGAGCGAAAAGTGGGAACAGCGTAAATACCCAGAAAAAAACTGGGGAACTCACAGAAGGTGGGCAACCTGCGCAGAACTTTTTCAAAAGGCGGGTAAAAATGAATGGATTAATTCCCTTATACCTACCTTTTGAGCATCGTAATTCCCAAATACCCACTTTGTGCAAAAGACAAATACAATACCCATTCTTTTAAGGGTGAAATAGGTTAGATACCTATGAAACACAAAGTGTGACTCTCATCCGCCCGTCGTTCGGAAGAAAAGTAACGATCTGCCCATGGTTCGGAAGAAAAGCAACCATCCGTCCACCTTGCGTTACAAAAGCAACCATCCGCCCAGCCTCCGCAACAAAATCAACCAACCACCGACCTTTTCTTTCATACTCGGTCACAGCATGTGTTTTAGACCTGACATGGAAACACGTGCAATGGTGCATTTGTCTGAGACATAGTGAATGACAAAAATCATGTCATGCATCAATGCTACATGGTATGTGGCGGGAACCTGACATTTTTTTAGCGTTTCTGGGTTCCTCAGGTATTTTCTGTGTAACGTTGGCATATGCGTTATTTTATGTATGCCATTGTCATATGCGTTATTTTCTGTGCAACATTGGCATATGCGTTATTTTTGTGCGGCGTTGTCATATGAGTTTTTTTTTGCGAAATTGGTATATCAATTATATAGTTAAAAAACTAGGTGTATTGTGACCACACCCTTCTTTTTAACTGGTAACCGCATTGTCCACAAAGTGCGAATAGCAAGTAACCGTGCACGCGGTACCCACTTGTGAGGAAACATGACTACAATACTGGTTTTTTGTGCATGATTCTAACGTGTGGACATTGTGGTCACAATATTTTGGAATTCTATGAATTTGTTCTATTTTTAGTTGTACTGCGAGCTGCGTGCAAACGTGAGGCGAGTGACACCTCACAATTCATGTGTGTACATGCGTCTATCGGTGTCATCAAAGTCAAGGGTCCTGTGTCGTCGTAAGTTGCTGCAATTGTGTCGCCGAATGCTACTACGAAACATGGGGGGTATGGTTTTTGCTCGCAGAGGTCGTCATCTATATGAAACGATCAGTTGCTATCGTCATCGCTACCTGTCATACACCTCACGATCGTGCATGTAAGAGAAGTACCATCTTCTGAATTGGAAAGAGGCCCTCACTCTTAACCATGATGACGCTAACCTTAGGTACACGTGCGCCACGTCGGCAGATATTGGCAGACGATTGGCACATCCAGGGTTCCAAGCCCATGCATCCGCCAAGGACATTGTAGAACGTCAGATGGAAGCCACGTCGGCACAAAGTGGGTGTGTGATGCCACAGCTTGCGAACCGGCCCAACTTTTGATACTCCTGACCAGGGTGACCGTTAGGAGCACCATGGGACATGATGAACCTCCTTTCATCATGCCGCACATCATGATCTACGTAGGCTTTCCCCTTTGTCCGCCATTTGCTCCACTTGCACGCCATGGGAAACATGCCGTTTCCTGTTGGAGCCCTCTTGTTCCGAGGCGAACCCGCTCACCATGGCTGTCGTGCTCGGCCTAAACTCTGGTAAGTGGGTATCACAGTCACGAAAATGACCGTTATGTGGGTACAATGTATATTAGCGTGCATGCTTTTGCATACCATACCCACTGGGGGTCTTATGGATCCATCGCTTTTCAAGTTTTACATTCCTCCGAAACCCCCAGTCGGCAGCTCCGACGAGGAGGAGGAACGTCGTGAATCCCAAGACTACACAACCGGTTTTCTTCTTGACGACTTTGAGGTGGCGTGCTGGGTGGAGTACGTCCAGGCCAAAGAACGCTTAACTCCACGCTCCCCAAAGCGTGGAGAGCACTCTGTCATGAGGCTGAACGGTGGCTCCTACGTCAGGCCGTTCCGTCCTCCGGCTGCGGGTGGGTTCACTCGTACAAGTCGCCATGGCGTCACTCTTGACTGGGATGGCTTTGCTTCTGCGTCCAAGTACAGTCCATCTGTATATCCTTTTGCCGTCATCGTCACATCCCCCTACTAGTGCGGTCATTTAAGATGCTGACCGATGCTTCTGCTTGCAGGATCGTTGGATGACGAGCACACACCCCCCCCGACGGATACCGCGGTCTCCGCTGCCCAAAAAAAGGGTACCAAGCCCAGGAAGCGAGCTCGTCAGGAGCCTCCCGTTAAATTATTGGGAGGCTCTGCTTTCCGTAACATGGACTTCTGCCGCAATGCGGTCCACGACTACACCGTCGCCGCACACATGGGGGTGAAGTTTGTGCGGAGTGAGCCGTCGCGGTTTGAAGCTCGTTGTGCACAGTGGAGGCAGTCGGGCTGCGCGTGGTAGTTGAAGGCGCGGTGGCAGCGGAAAACGAACAACATGAAGGTCATGTTTTTTAACAAGAGCCACATATGCAGCCGCACAGGCTCAAAGGGAGACCCCTCACACCAAGCCGCATGGGTGTTGCGCCACATCAAGAGCACTGTGAACAAGGAGCCATGCACCACCTCCAAGGCCCTTTGCCAGATCGTGGAAGCACGCACCGGCGAGAGGTCTGCCTACCACGCCATTCACTGCGCGAAGAAGAAGGCCCTGACAAATCTCATGGGTGAGAAAAGCCAGTCGTGGAGTCTGTTCCCTGCATATGTTGCCGTAGTAAGTATCCTGGTGTCGTTCTTGGTTTCTTGTATGCTGTTGAAGGTGGTTTCTGCATAAGTCCCAACCCTAGACATGTTTGGCTCTGCTTACTTGATTGATGCATGCAAGTGAAGAGGGTTGATCCATCCACCGTCACTGTCGTGGAGCAGGACCAGCACCATCTCTTCCGACGGGCCTTTGTGACAGAGACGCTAGACTCATCGCTGCCGTGAAGCGCCAATTTTCAGGAGCTGTCCACACATACTACGGTTAGCACCCATAAGAGAACGTAAGTCAGAGGGGGGCTCAGCAACCGCCAACCTCATGTTGCGAATGGCTTCTACTTTCACACAGAACGAGTTCGACCACGCGCGGGACGAGCTCGGTCGGACGTCCGACAAGGGCTACACATACCTGTTCGGTGGAGATGGCGACCCAAGACTGCCTTTGGAGCACTGGACGTGCCTCAAGTGTCCTGTGCCTCGTGGTGGGCACATGACATCAAACACAATGGATTCCTTGAACGCCCGCCTGATGGACATACGCCACCTGTACCCTTTGCAGTGCTTTGCACAAATCTACCTGTTTGTGCAGAGACGTTTTGTGGAGCGCCGCCGTGCATCGCGAGACTGCGTGAGCTGTTACGCGCTTGTCATGGATGCCAAGGTGCAGCACTACACAAAACACGCCAAGAAGTATCGTGTCATGAGGCACGACGGGCTCATGGGCACCGTCACCGGCCCAAGGAGCCTGACAGGCCGTGAAGTTGACTTGAATGCAAATTCCTGCTCATGCGGGCAGTGAGCGGAGTATGTGTACCCATGCCAGCATGCCGTAGCGCTGATGCTGGATGAAGGTGTGAATCTGGGCCTATACACTGACATGCATCTGTGGCAGATGGCCTGGAGACGTACATACCGGACACCCATGCCGGGGGTCAACCTACGCGAACTACAGTACGCCATGCATGGGTGGGGCCAGCCGGGTGTGAGGCGCTCTCATGGGCGTCCACGCTGTAAGCGCATGGACATAGAACCCGTCGCAAGCACAATAGTATGTGCACCAAGTGCGGAGAAAAGGGACACCCGTCCCGGAAGTGCAACAACCCACCGGCAGTATCACCAGCAGCAGTGGCTGCTACACGCGCGAGAGAACTGGCAGCCAACGCCGGGGATAGAGAGATTATTGGAGTGGAGCTTGTTGCCAGTACCATGGTACCGGCAGTAGATGGTCATACTGTGGGTGCGGGCAGTGGACCTGAAGGCGTTGAAGGCGGCAGTGGTGGAAGTGCAGGTGAGGCGAGGCAGGCTGAGGCCGCTCCTGGTGCTCCCGGTACAAGTTGTGAAGGGCAAGGTGTGGAGGGTGGTGTGGGCGGTGGAACAGAGCTGGTATTGGAGCTGCTGGCAGTGGGAATGGGGGTGATGGTGGTGCAGCTGGCGTGTTGAGAGTTGTGCTGGCTGTTGGCAATGGAGGTGTAAGATGTCGTGCTTCACGCCGTGCAGGAGGTGCCAGGGGAGCGTCCAGCAGGTCCACGGGAGGACTGGCCAGCGGAGACAGTGGTGCTGCTCTTGGTGGGGGGGGGGCAGTGGGTGCAAAAAGAGCTGCAGGCAATGCTACTTAGCGTGGAGAAGCAGATGGTGCAGAGGGCATGTATATCATGACATCACAGGTTGAAAATCCGGATGATGAAGATGACTCCAGTGAGTCCTCCTGGTGTGAGAGCTTTGAGTCAGGTGACTGCACTGACACGGACTTAGACAAAGAAGAGTCTCTGCCCTCAGGTAGTGGGGAGGAGGATGAGTGGGAGTCTTCCTCTGGCATGTCTGATGAGGATGATGTACATCGCAAGCGGCGTCGCCGTACGTAATGGTCCTCTACTCATGTGCCATGATAAGCCTTAATAACAATTTTCTGTCCATGCATGTTTTCAACATTTCATTCTGTTTATACAACATATGTAACCTATGGGTTTCTTTGCTATTGCAGGTTATACTAGTGGCCTTCATCGGTGGGTCCGAGAGGAGGACAAGGAAATGCAAGATGTTCTGGAGGAGACGTGCAAAGCCCCGGGAAGAGCGACAAGCAGTCGGTGACAATGCATTCGTGGAGAATGGACTGCTACTTAGCACACTTAGCTTGCACGATGGTGATGAGACAGGGGCCAGATTGCAAGTGGCCAATCCCTGTAGTGGGCAGTGTGCATCACCCTTTGGGGAGGAATACCTTGATGTTGTGTGTGAGTTATCGGGGGACACAGGTTGTGGCATACAAAGTTATTTCGTACGTGCGTAGTCTCCCTATGTACATGTAGGTCTGGATTAGCCATGGCTATTTGACCCCACTGTTCTTTTGAGTGAAACATTGACATTGCTGAAAGGCTTCCCCTTAGGTATTGCATTGATATGTTCATGACAACTGCCTTCATTGGTCTATTCATTCGCATAGGCTAACCTTAGGGAGCATTATTGTAACCAATGAATTATTGCAATTATTGAATAGGTAGGGATAGTTTGTTCCTATGTGTTTGGAACTGGTCTATTTTGACCAGGTCTATTCATTTGCATAGAGTAACATTAGCAAGCATTTTTTCCTGTGAATTAGTGTACCAATTGAATAGGTAAGGGTGTTTTCTTGCAATGTGTTTGGAACATGACTATTTTCATGTAGAAACACTACTTTTGTGTTCATTACAGAGGTAAAAACTCTGTGTAAGAAGATGACATTGGGCGTACTTGCAACATTTAGAAGAACATGATCAAATTACCCACTATCACACATGGTACATGTCTTCTGCCAGAAGTGTTTCCAAAAGTTAGTGTATGAAAACATTAGGATCAAAGCTGCTATCAATATACAAGCAGACATTGTGTACATGATATTACAACGCTTAACAGTCAATGCATTTTGTAAACGGTATGCAAAGAAGAAAACATTGGGAAGTTTGATGAACAAAAGTTGAGAACAAATCCAAAGCATCCACTGACGGTATCAAGTCCAAGGCATCTACTGCCCTGGGGTGTATGGTGGATGTGGAGTTGGCATGCAAATACCCAGTATCCAGCACATGGTCTCTGGTTCTTATGGATCGTTCACCCCTCTGGGATGGATCATTGTTGCAACGAGCGTGTCCCAGCGAGCCTTGATCGTAGCCCATGCCTTCTCCACTTGTTGGGGCGTGAGATGTGCCCTACTAGGTGTGGTAGATTCACCGCCCCATGCGCCAAATTCATCCCATCGGTACACCCTCGACACAGTTGCCCAAGTGTAGCTACGCTTGGTGTAGAAACGCGTACGCACATCCATAACGTCAGTGGGCTTGGTGTCGTCATGTGCGTAGGATGGTCGACCCATGTCTACTCCGGTAACCACAGTGATTGGAGATGGCTAATGACAATTGCCAGCTCCGTACTTTTACGAGGTCTACGAGCGGTTGCTTTCGCATGGACAGTTAGGATCGGATGAGATCCATGGCTCCCATACGTCTGGGCAGTTCAATGGTCTCACACTGGGAAATGGCCAGTCGAGGGTCTGTGCCATGGCTTCAGGTGTTGGGGGCCATGTGGCCTTTGGCGGATGGCGGCCACGTACGCACCTTGTACGTGCCTCTCTGCGTTCCCATGTTTCCTTCATTGCGACCGATGCTCGGTATGCAATAAAGAGATCCACATAACATCGATTACTCCATCATCGACCTTCTCTGTAGTTCATGTGCCCCTCGGATGACATGCTGTCGGAGCTAAGGTTGGTTTGTCGATCCAATGGAAGAGGCATCTCTAAGTGAACAAGAACGCATTATGTGCAGTTCAATGTTATGTACTATTCAGTATGCAGAAGAACATTACGAACTGGTACATTCTACCGGATCGTGAGGTGAATCCATCGAAAACATAATTTTTTGTTACCGTATGCATCACGCATACATGACGGTTGCAAAGAGACTGTTTTGGTGGAATGATTGGCCCATAACCCGTGAATCAGGGCTTCACACGGCACTGCATCGACGTCGTCCATTCGTCATGTCAGCTCATGCTTGGTCGCAACTGTAGGTACGCTGGAATACGTCATTGGGGCGTATGAGTGGTCCTCCAGTACACGGTAGAGACCTGACACGGTGGCATGCCACGTAACCGCTGTGACGCATACCCTTTCCTGATGTAGATAATTCTCCTTCTAGGGACCCGTTCTGCTGTTTTTGCGCTCTGCAGCCCTGCCGCCTGCTACGAAGAAAAGTGGGTGTCGGAGTCAGCCCTGAAAAAGTGGGTAATTTGAGCAACCTTTTTTAACTTTGGACATTGTGGTTACCGATTAAAAAGTGTGGGGACAACAGAAGGGACCTGCCAAAAAGTGTGCATAGTAGGCATCTTCTCCCACAACTGGACAAAACGTAAATGAAGTTCTCAACTGTGGGTAACCTGCGAAGATCGTTTTCAAATGGTGGGTAAAAAGGAATCCACCCAAAAAGGGATCCCCCTGGGCAAGGTTTCCTTGGTGAGCCTTGCCAGACAGCTGACAGCCCAAAACCCGGGTGTCGTTCGTTTTGCCTGAAAACTGGCCCATACCATAATACCGGCTGTGCAAATGCAGTCATGCGGTCAAAAACAACTAGAAAAATAGTAGCAAAGATTTATGACTGCTCGAAACCAGGCAGTGCCTAAGGTGGTCCATTGTGCCAAACAGTACCACACAACATGAAACATGGACCCTAGGAAGAGCATGATGCAATAGCACAGTCAAGTCCAGTGCTGCATCCACGCAAACAAATCTGCGATAGCAGTTACCGTTGGCGGCTCGATCGCCAAGGAGGCCTGTCGATGGAGCTGAGTATGTTGACGCAGAGAGGAGGCTCCAGTGAACTACTTGTAGGCCTCAACGTGCATCAGCTCCACCGGATGACACTCCAGCGGCGTCAAGTCTTGCCGTCAGTCATCTGCACGCTGATGTACACAAGCGGGGAGGACACAATAGAGCAGAATGAGAGATGTGGAAAAACCAACACTCCCCCATGACTCACAAGCGCAGTGCAAATGGGGGGGGGGGGCAGCGTCACATTCAACAGAGAAACTCCCCTGGGGTACATTAAGACGCAAGCCAGGAGAAAGAGTGTAACTCACGGACGCACGCCAAATGAACTCACAACCTTCTTGAATGAGTCATGCTTCAGTGCCTTGGTCAAGAAGTCAGTCAACTGCAGTGCTCTCTCAACCCACACAATGCCAATGCTACCGTCATGCAACAACAAACGCACATAGTGATACTCCATATTGATGTACTTTGTGCATGTGTGATGCACGCCGTCATTGTCAGCGATGGCCATGGTACTCTCATTGTCACAATGCAACGTAATGGATGCGGCGGAGTGACGCAACTCGGACAACAGACGATGCAGCCACACGCTCTCACATGCGCTTGAACCAAGGACTACGTACTCAACCTCAGCATTGCTGCGTGCAATGCACCCTTGCTTGCCACTGTGCCAGGACACCACCATGCCACCAATCAGAAAGATCCAGCCCGTGCGACGCTTACCATCCGGACTGCCGGCCCAGTCACTATCGGTGTAGTCCATCGCGACAACAGACGGTTGTCGCCGGAACATAAGACCTTGCCGTGGAGTTGAGACGACATTGCGCAGTACTCGGATCGTGGCCTCGAAGTAGAGGTGACGCGCCTTCTGAGAGAACTGAGCCAAGAGGTTGATGGCGAACGTAATATATGGACGCGTTGTCATCGCCAGGAACAACAGTGACCCGATGATGCGCAAACACATGGTCACGTCTACCGACTCCCCCACCACGGCTGGATCAGAGCTCTTGAGCATCACCTGACCGTTGGACGACATGGCTGAGGATACTCTCGGCACGAGGGGCAGGTCCTCAACGAAGTGCCTGGATAGGGTATGGACGTAGGCAACCTGATGGACATGCAATATGCCAATGTTGCGATGATGCTCAAGCTCCATGCCCAGAAAGACTTGCGCTGGCCCGAGGTCCTCCACCTAGTAGGGAGCGTGTAGTAGGTCCTTGAGCCGCTAGATTGCAGCTGCATCTAGTGATGTGATGAGTAGGTCTTCAACATAGACCAAGACAATGACGAGTGCCTGACCTCGCAAGCTAATGCATAGCGTGGGATTGACAGAGCTATGAAGGAGGCCGCCGCTAAGAAGCGTGCAACTGATCTCCTTGTTCTTCTAGTGTGGTGACTACTTCATGCCATAGAGGGCCTTCTGTAGCTATTAGACCTTGTTAGAGCCGTTGTGGAAGCCTGGAGGCAGCATCATGTAGAGCTCCTCGCCCTCCAGTGAGCCATGGAGGAAGGCATTGCTCACATCCATCTGATGCAGTTCCCACCCATGCTCGGCAACCAGGCTGAAGAACTTCCAGCTGGTGGAGAACCGACCGACCGAGGCAAAGATCTGGTTATAGTCGATCCCAGGGACATGAGGAAACCCGTTGGCCGTGAGACGGGCCTCGTACTTGTCCAAAGACCTGTCTGGTTTCGACTTTCGCCGGAGAACCCACTTGGCGCCGATGGCCTTGCGGCCCGGGGGAAGATCGACGAGCTCATACACATGATGTTGTCAAATGGCAGCTAGCCCGTCGCCACATGCAACTTCCCAGTGAGCGGCCTCAAGAGACGCTCGGATCTAATGCAAGGTGGCTGGGTCCTGTGGTCGCTCAGTGGGGCGGGTAGTGAGGGCGTGCGCGTCCCGTGTCCATGGTGGCATCCACATGAGTATGGCCGCAATGGCATACTGGTGTTCCTACTGGAGCAAGGCCTAGCTTAGAGCTGGCCCTGGATGTAGGTCGGTGATGACTAAGAGTGTGGCCAAGGCGAGTGCCTTGGTGCCGGGGTCCCCACTCACGACCGTGGGAGTGGATTTGACATGAGGTGAGGATCCTCATGGAATGATAGGGGGTCGTGGGGTGAGAGGACGTGCGGAGGTGGCCTGAATGCCAACTATCAGCCTGGGTCTGAGGCTCTCGCTCGGACCATGTGTGTAGCGCGCTGATACGCATGGGGCAGCCGGCCTTGGGGCCGACAGATATAGATGGGACGACCGAGACCGAAGGGCTTGCGGACACGGACGGGGGAGCCAACCCTGAGGGGCTGACAGTCATGGACGGGGCAGCCGACCTTGAGGGGCTAACGGACACAAACAAGACAACCGGCCCTGAGGGGCTGACAGGCACAAGCGGGATAGCCAGCCTTGAGGGGTTGATAGACATGGACGGGGCTGCTGGCCTTGAGGTGTTGGCGCACACAGACGGGGCAACCGACCCTGAGGGGCAAGCAGGCACCGACGGGGTAGCCGGTCCTGAGGGGCTAGCGGACGCGGATAGGGCAGCCGACTCCGAGGGGCTAGCGGACACGGGCGAGGAAGTCGACCCCGAGGGGCTGGCAGGCACGGGCGGAGAAGCCGTCCTTACGGGGCTGGTGGACACGGGAGAGGAAGCTGCCCCTGAGGGGCTGGCAGACTCGGACGGGGCAGCCGGCCTTGAGGGGCTCTCAGACACAGATGGGACACCCGGCAAAGGTGTGTCCGTGGGCACAGATGATGGAATACCCGGACGCAGTAGGAAAGAGGACAGACCCACGAATCCTCCACGCGATGGGCGAAACATCGACACATCGGAGTGAATGAGGTCACGGGAAAACATGTCCTCAAAGAAGAGGGCATCGCGGGACTCAACGATGCAGTGTCGGGTGGGGTCCCAAAAATGCCAGGCCTTCGACTGACGGGAGACGCCTAGGATGATGCATGGGTGACTGCGAGGCTTGAGCTTGCCACCATGGTGTAGGGTAGGCAACAACATGATGGCTACGCAGCCCCATACACGAGCCAGATGTAAGGCAGTGCGTTCTCCACACCAATGTTGGTATGGGGTGGACTGACGAGGAATGGGTCCATGGGAAATCTGGTTCAAGAACCACGTCATGTAGGTCATGGCCTCGAAGTTAAAGTCGACAGAGATGCCGGATTTGACTCACATGGTGCAGACGACGTCGGCCAAGGTGCAGTTCCACCTCTTAGAGACGCCATTCTGGGCTGGCGTGTAAGGTGCCAAAGTCTCATGATGGACACCGCGGGAGGCAAGGAAGAGGGTGGTCTCCCCCAGAAACTCGCCCCCGTGATCAGAACGGAAGCGACGGAGGGGACGACCACACTCGCATTTAGTGTGGACAAGCCAGTCTCGAATGGTGGTAGCGACGTCGCTTTTCTGCCTCAGGCAGAAGACCTAGTGAAAGCGAGAGTAGTTGACTATAAGGGCCAGGGCGTAACGACCGTACTCGCCTACAGACTCTGTCAGGAGAGGACCCATGACATGAGAGTTAATGAGGTAAAGCGAGACGGACGCTCGAGAGGTAGAGAGGGGGTAGGTAGAAAGGTGCATCTTGCCTTGAGTGTAATCAATGTACTCAATGGAACACGACAGAGGAAAGAAGGCTGAGTCAAGACCCGTGGCTGGCTGAGTGCGAAGCATGCTGTCAACAGCGGCAGAGTGGACATGACAAAGGCGGTGATGCAAGAGAGGCGTGTCCTGCGGAGACAAAGTGCTGGTGACAAAAACGTGGCTAGTGTCGGCCGACGAGGAGGAGACAGAGGTGGGAGTGGACAGGCGCGGTACATGCAACAAGTTGCCACGGGCGGTAGCATGTAGAACGACATGACCGGACAGACGTAATGACACAATGCCCACCCCATGTGAATGCAGAATTTCCATGCTCATGCAATCAAGGGAGGTGATAGACAAGAGGCTGAGCTCAAGGCCAAGGATGAAGAGAACATCAGTCAAGAAGAAATCACCCGCTAGATCGAAGAAACAAATGACGCTGACACCACAAACAGGCAATACCTGGCTAGATCTTGTCCGAACCCCGGTGACATCGGTGACGGGACCAAGAACACTCAAGGCCTCACGCGAGGCCGTCATGTGATGCGTGGCCCCGGAGTCGACGATCCAAGTCTCTGACGGATCCTGGACCGGTGAGGCCAGGTCGCTGACACTCACATGGCAATGGGCAAGCCCTGCTGACGAAATGGACCGAGGTGCAATCCGCAAGTGCCAGTCATCTAGCCAGGCAACATTGTCTCGAAGAGGAGGGGGAGGACAGGGCGGACGGGACGCACAGAGATAGAGGACATGATCGCAACACTGACTCTGTCATGCAGGGCGGGGAGGGACTAGCGACTACGCAACCCGCACTTCCTTGGGGAGGAGGACGAGCAAGGCCGAGTTGGAAGGCGATGAACTGCTCCAGCTGGCGCTTGCGGGTGGAGGGTCCGATAGAGTAGACTGATTGTGGTGTGATGGTGCCGGAGTGCAGGAAAGGAATTGAAGGCGCCGAGGACAGAGCACCGGGTGTGGACGGCTGTGGAGGAAGCTGTGGTGAGGCCGTCACGGGTGGCACGAATGGGACAGAAGTAGCACGGTCACAGCGCTGGTGGCAAGGCGGTGCTCGCATTGGTGACGCATGGTGGCGATGACACGAGCCTCGTCAGTCGGGAGCGGACACGTGTACCACCCGTGTCTTGACTGGCAACAGTTGTGGTTGACGAGGTTGGCGTTGCCTGATCCGCTGGTCTGCTACTCATTCCCTTTGCCCTTCTTGCCCTTCTCCTTCTCCTTGCTAGATGAGGGGGCGCCGGAAGATGTTGCTGCTACTGGGACAGCGATAGTCATTGAGGCGACGACAGAAGAGGGAATAGCAGAGGAGGTGAGGGACTCCGTGCGATGTATGTGTGACTCCAGATGAGCCTCCTCGATGTGGAGGAAGAGCTCATACGTCCAGGGCATGAGAGTATCCTCGTCAGCTACCGAAGCAAGAACGTCCTCAAAGTAGTGAACAAAGATGTCGGAGAAGGAGTAGGTGGCGCCGCGCTTGATGGTTAGGAGTGCGGAGAGAGGGGGTGGCGCGACGTTTCCGAGGTGGCGGAGTCGTTCCTTTGCGCACTGCCAATAGGAGGTGACCGTCTCGGTTTCCCCCTGTTGTTCTTCTATGCCCCATGGCCACTACTATGGCTTGACGGACAGGTTGGGCATGCACTGCTCCCTTGGAGTAAGTCCCCCAAACCTTGTTCGTGGTGCAAGTCCAAGCGAGACACCAGAAGTGTAGCGCAACGGATAGCATGTTGGACTTAGGGACAACAGGTCCTACGATCAAGCCTTGATGTGCGCAGGAGGATTTTGGCCTTCTGGCACAGGGGAAGTTTCTTAGACATTTCTCCATGCATGAGGAGAGTGTGCCACTTGGCGGTCAGTGGATGCGCCAATTGGCGGACTGGTGATGTGGTGTGGAGTGACCACCCCAAAAGTGTCACTACCCACACACCTTAGAAGCCAGGCCTAGGACTATATGTACTAGGCTCATTCCTCATTCTAATTACACAATCTGGCCTTAGATGCTCCTCACAGATTTGTCCAACTAAGGAACAGTATAATGAAGACACTGGTTGGTCTAAGCCCCAGGAGTTAGTCTTTGACTAGCACCTCGCGCGAAAGTGACCAAGTGTTAAGTGGACACAGTTGCTAGCAAGTGATTGCCTAGGAACTGCTCAGTGTGGAACCGTGATCCTGAGAGTGATATCTTCTCCTAGCTGAAATGCTAGGAGCAGAGGGCAAGTGCTTTTGTGTCGGCCCTGCTTTCTAGTCCGTTTGCCTCAGGCCGGTTTACAAAGGGTTATGGGCCCACACTGACCAGTTGTAAGGCACGCTTCGCTCAACTCTGGTACGCTCTCTCCAAGTGCACACGCCGGCTCCATCAGCTCCAACAGCTCCATCACCTTCATCAGCTCCAACGGCTTGGTCTGCACTTAGCACACAGGGAGTAAGGACAAGCTCTGCCCTTGGAGGCACGACGCTTGTGTCCCAACCAGGACAAGCTCTGCCCTTGGTGGCAAGACCCTGGCTGTGTTGGTGTAGATGCATTCTCTGTCTGCAGGTGAACATCGGCTGGAGGGATAAGCAACGGATCTGCATCCTAAAACCGGTAGTGGACATCAGCTAACATCAGCCTACATCGGCCTCAACGCAACAGTGACGTGGGAAGCAGACAAGGGAAACAAAAATGTTTGACCCATCAGGAGGAGTGGGGGCTGCCGCAGGGCAGTCCTCAAGCTCAACAGTGGCTACCACAGGGCAGACCACTGGAGCAGATGTGAGTGCTACGTCACTGCCGCAAGGTCTTGGACCCCTAGGAGGAATCCCCATTTTTGAGGGGACTGACTTCCCCCTTTGGAGATGGCAGTTCGAGCTGGCAATGAAAGTGCGCGGCTTCATCAAGCTACTGAAGGGAGAGGAGCAGGTTCCCGCGGAAGGCACATCTGAGCATGAGGCATGGATGGATCGAAATGATATTGTCACGTCATTCCTCAGCAACGCAATGGCCAAGAAGTATGTTCCCATCATTGTCGTGTACACGCTGGCTTCCGAAGCTTACGACAAGCTCAAGCGCGTGCACCAATCCACCTCCCTCGCGAACAGACTATTCATCCTACAATGGCTGATCAGCATGCGGGTGAATGAGGGCGAATCAATCCCCGATTTCCTACAGGAGTCTGAAGGACTCCTTGGCAAGGCTCGTCAGATGAACTGGGACCTTGACGAGAACATGCAAGCCATGATCCTCCTCATGGCGCTACCGGAGAGCTAGAGCCCAATGATCACCGTCATGGGCGGCTAGAAGGAGGACGACCTGACGTACACGGTAGTGTCCGAGTACGTGCGAAACGAGGCCATGCGCCAGAGCAGAAGTGAGGCTAAATTCTCAGCCTATGCCGCACGCTACAGTGGCCACGGGAGCAAAGGGTCAGCCTCTGGTCAGAAAGGTGGCAGCGGAAGCGGTGGTGGCGGAGGCAACAATGGCGGCAAAGCTCCCAAGCAACAGGGTAACTGCCGTTACTGCGGTAAACCTGGGCACTGGGCAAGAGAGTGCAGCTCGCCAATGAAGGAAGGCGGCGGAAGCGGTGGGATCAAAGGCAACAAAAAGGGTGGCAAAGAAGCCACCAACATGATGGCACAGAGCAGGCCTCCAGCAAAAGGAGCGGAGCTGCTCAGGCCAGGAGCTTTTGGGCTCGACTCCGGTACCGATCATCACTCCAGCAACGACGAGGCTGGATTTGTCTCCATCGGCCCCACCGATTGGTGGTTCAGATGTGCAAACGGCAGTGTCGTCAATGCAAAGGGCGTGGGAGACAAGTTGGTGAGCATCAACCTTAATGGTGCAGAGAAGGATCTACGGCTACGTGACGTGGTCTACATGCCCTCCTTTGCGGCAAACCTTCTGTCTGTGTCAAAGATAACGGACAACGACATGACAGTGGTGTTCACACAGAATAAGGCAGTCATCGCCAGGAATGAGGACATCAAGGTCCTCTATGCCAACAAAGATCTCGTGGCACAGGTTCCACGGGTTGACGGGCTCTACGTATTGCAGACAATGCCAGCAAAGAACTTGGAAGACGAGGGTCATGTGGGTGCAGCGGAGGCAGTGGTCTCGGCACCAACACAGGAGAGCATACCATCGAGAACTGAGAAAGCAACCTCTACCGCAAAGGACGAAGACGCTGATCTATGGCACAGACGCTTTGGGCACGTTGCAAGCAGCACGCTCCAAGTCATTCAGCAACAACAGCTGGTCCGTGGCATGGATGGTTGCAAGAAGGATGCGGTTCGGTGTGGCAGCCTGTGTGAACCTTGCCTCCAAGGCAAGACCAAACGAACGCGCTTTGAGCGCAATGGTCGCCGTGCAGAATCAGCCCTTGACCTGATTCACACCGACGTGTGTGGACCCTTTCGCACAGCGTCAAACGGTGGTAGCAAGTATTATTTGACCTTCATAGATGACCACAGTTGCAAGGTGTGGATCTTCTTCCTCAAAACAAAGGGAGAGGTCAGAGAAAAGTTGCAGGAGTTTGTCGCCATGATGGAGCGGCAGACCGGAAAGAAAGTCAAAGGGACGCAGAGCGACAAGGGCGGAGAGTACGAGGCATGTAAGGGTTGGTTGCGGCAACATGGGATCAACCACCAGCCCACAACGCCTTACATGCCGCAGAGCAATGGTGTTGCCGAACGGATGAATCAGACCATCCTCGACATGGTGCGTAGCATGCTCTTTGATGCAAGGCTTCCACCGTGATTTTGGGCAGAAGCGGCAAGAATGGCATGCTATCTTGTCAACCTGACTCCTGCGGCTGCTTTGGGAAGGCACGGAAAGAAGAAGGGCAAGCAACAGATGACGCCACAAGAAGTTTGGTCAGGGAAGAAGCCGTACGCATCACACCTGAAAGTATTCGGCTGCACCGCATGGGCAAAGGTCCAGGCGGGTGAGGGTGCCGGCAAGCTGGATTCAAGAGCACGAAAGTGCATTATGGTGGGCTATGAGGCGGCCCACAAGACATATCGCTTGTGGGACCTGGCAGGAAGAAGACTCATCACCAGCCGGGATGTAACATTTGACGAGAGGAAACCAGGCAAGGAAGAGATGCTGGATCCCACGGAAACTCCAAAACAGGGAGAGTGGTTGGTGCTGCTAGAGTCAGGAGATCAAGCTCCTGAAAACTGGCATGTGGTGCCAGTGCGGCAGGCCGTGAAGAAGAGTGGTGTGCCAGGGGGAGCGGCTGCGCAGGCTGACGCAG
>SZWC01018016.1:2531-17147 GCA_023375785.1 Penium margaritaceum | reverse complement strand
GCAGCACACGACAAAGAAAACAAACTCCAAAGTACGACGCTGACACTGGAAGCTGGACTGGACTGAGCTGGTCCTGTTTGGCTCAGGGAGAGCCGCTCACTGTGGCTGAGGCGCTGGCAAGGCCCGATGCGGCCAAGTGGAAGGAGGCGGTGGACAGCGAGCTCACGTCCATCGAAGAAAATGGCACATGGGTGCTGGTGGACAGACCCGCTAACGCTCACGTGGTGGGCTCAAAGTGGGTGCTCAGGTTGAAGCGGAAGCAAGATGATATCATCGACAAGTACAAGGCAAGGGTCGTGGCGAAAGGCTTCTCACAGCGCGCAGGGTCTGAGTACGATGAGACCATCGTACCGGTCGTCACGTTTGCCTCCATTAGGTCCCTACTTGCTGTCGCTGCCGCCAAAGACCTTGAGATCCACCAGATGGATGTGTAGACAGCCTTCCTTTATGGGAAGCTCAACAAGGAGGTACTAATGGAGGTACCGGAAGGTGTCAAAGCACCCGAGGGTAAGGTGTGCAAGCTGGTGAAGGTGTTGTACGGGCTGAAACAGGCCCCACGGATCTGGTACAAGGAGATGGACAGCTTCATGGCTGAGATCTCCTTTGCACATTGCAAGAATGACCCTAGCATCTATGTGCGGGAGGACAAATGTGGCNTTGTGGCGTTGTACGTGGATGATCTTCTCATGTGTTCTTCCTCGCAGGAGGCCCTCACGGACCTCAAGAAAAATCTGACCGACAGATTTAAGGTTAAGGACATGGGACCTCTCGAGTACTACCTCGGGATTGCTGTTCACCGCAACCGCAAAGCAGGCACCATCGTGCTCAACCAGACCAAGTACATCATGGACATCTTGAAGAGCTACAAAATGGAGGACTGCAAGCCCGTCAGCACCCCCATGCCCTCTGACTGCAAGCTCTCCTCCTCCATGGCACCAAGCAACGAGGCAGACCGGCGGGAGATGCAAAAAACTCCATACCAGTCCACCGTTGGAAGCCTCATGTATGCAATGGTGGGAACACGACCTGGCATTGCTTATGTAGTGGGTCAGGTGAGCAGGTTTGTGGCCAACCCTGGGCCAAAACATTGGCAAGTCGTGAAGCGGATTTTTCGCTACCTAAAAGAGACTCGGCACGACGGACTTTGGTTTGGAGGTATAGAAGGATCAGACTTGCTGCAACTGACATGCTACATTGACGCGGACTGGGGAGGATGGATTGATGACAGGAAGTCAACCTCAGGGTTTGTCTGTCTTCTCAATGGTGGTGCGGTCTTGTGGGCAAGCAGGAAGCAGGACTGCGTCTCGCTTTCTACTGCTGAGGCGGAGTACATTGCACTCTCCAAAGTGTGCAAGGAAACACAGTGGCTTCGCAGTTTACTTGATGAGATCAAGACACCAAAAGAGGAAGCAATGGTCATCCGCATCGACAACCAAAGTGCCATCACTATGGCAGAGGACGACATGATCTCCCGGTATACAAAGCACATCGATATTCGGTACCACTACTCACGTGACCTTATCTCCAAGGGTGTTGTGGAACTGGAGCACGTCGCAACCAAGAAAATGCTTGCGGACTTCTTGACAAAGCCGCTAGACAGCGACTTGCATGTTGCAGGTGCTCGAGGAGTCGGCATGGTGGATGCAAGAGATGAGAACTAAAGACCAAGAAAACTGACATGCACATACACAACCTAGAGCTACAGGTTCATGCCGAAGAAAAACTACCACAGCAGGTGGCCTAAGGTGCAAGGGAGAGATTGTTGTTCTTCTATGGCCCATGGCCACTACTATGGCTTGACGGACAGGTTGGGCACGCACTGCTCCCTTGGAGTAAGTCCCCCAAACCTTGTTCGTGGTGCAAGTCCAAGCGAGACACCAGAAGTGTAGCGCAACGGATAGCATGTTGGACTTAGGGACAACAGGTCCTGCGATNGAGGTTTTTTGACCTTCTAGCACAGGGGAAGTTTCTTAG
Organism: Penium margaritaceum; assembly: GCA_023375785.1. Lineage (NCBI taxonomy): Eukaryota > Viridiplantae > Streptophyta > Zygnematophyceae > Desmidiales > Peniaceae > Penium > Penium margaritaceum. Next base: position 15,173 of record SZWC01018016.1, on the reverse strand, counting down.
ACATTTCTCCATGCATGAGGAGAGTGTGCCACTTGGCGGTCAGTGGATGCGCCAATTGGCGGACTGGTGAGGTGGTGTGGAGTGACCACCCCAAAAGTGTCACTACCCACACACCTTAGAAGCCAGGCCGAGGACTATATGTACCAGGCTCATTCCTCATTATAATTACACAATCTGGCCTTAGATGTTCCTCACAGAGTTGTCCAACTAAGGAACAGTATAAAGAAGACACTGGTTGGTCTAAGCCCCAGGAGTTAGTCTTTGACTAGCACCTCGCGCGAAAGTGACCAAGTGTTAAGTGGACACAGTTGCTAGCAAGTGATTGCCTAGGAACTGCTGAGTGTGGAACCGTGATCCTGAGGGTGATATCTTCTCCTAGCTGAAATGCTAGGAGCAGACGGCAGGTGCTATTGTGTCGGCCCTGTTTTCTAGTCCGTTTGCCTCAGGCCGGTTGACACCCCCATGCAAAGGGAGTTGAACTCCCCGAGCAGACGGTTGGTCTCAGCGTTACTAGACAGGCGATGAGGGCGCGTGAGTACGTGCAAGGCTGCTGCTGGGTTGGGGTGGGCTCCGGTGGTGAGGTAGCCAAGGAAGGGCTCAAGGGTGAGGCATGTGGCTGGAGGGGCGACAGGGATGAGAGCACACACGGCGCGACCAACGTTGTAGACCTGGTTGGCTTGGATGGAGTCGAAGGGCATGACATAGTTAGGCCATAGGCCCTCGCGCTATGCCGAGATCTAGAAGTTGAGTTCCCTGCTCCGGAACTGGTTGCTAGCTTGAAGCGACGTCGGTGGGATTTTGAAGTCCTTTGGCTCGCGGCAGGCACCCAGAGTGGGACCTAGGACTGACGTCAGCGTTTGTTGATGGCGTAGGGTGTGTTGTTGTGCCAAGTATTGCGTGGAAAAGGAAATCGTAGGGCTCGCGTATCCTAGAAGAGCGAACGGTGCTTGCTGACGTTGGTACGGCTGCTACGGCGGCGGCTGCTATTGCAGTGGTGGCAGCTGCTGATGCTACTGTTGTAGCTGCTGATGCTGCTGCTGCGGCGGCGGCTGCTTATACTGTTGTTGCGACTGTTGTAGCGGCGGGGGTGGTGACAGCTGTAGTGCCGCTAGCTCATGTGTCAGTGTTGCGAGCTGTTGGTGCAGAGCGGCGAGCGGATCTGTCGAGTCAGAATGACTGACGACAGGGTTTGTAGGGTGTTAGCTCTATTGTTGCTGTTGTTGTTGCTGTTGCTACTCCTACTGATGCTGCTACTGTTACTCCTACTACTGCTACTATTGCTCCTGCTGTTGTTGCTGCTACTACTGCTACCGCTGCTACTGCTGTTGCTACAACTACTACAGCTTCTTTGGAAAGGGGGACGAGGGTTCTCCCCACCAGAGGAGGACCCCTCTCCATTGGGGCTAGTGGCCATGTTGTTTGGCCCCCTTTCTTTCACCCTTTGTGGTTTTTTTCTCCTTTTATACTGCTAAAATCAGTAGTGATGTCAGCAGTGTTGTCAGCCTGAGATGGTTGACTTCAGCAAGTGCTGCTGAGTATTTGCAGAATTGCGGTTCTTTTGGTTGATGACGTCTATAGTGATGTCAGCAATGATGTTAGCTAAAACACTGCCGATGTCAGCAGTGGCTGCTCCTAAAGCCGTTGCTGCATCCGTCACAGGATGTCAGCTGGAGTTGCTGCTCGCTACAGCTGTTGTTGCTACTAAAGGCTTGCTGCTACAGCTGTTGTTGTTGTTGTTTCTGATATTGTTGCACTGCTGCTATTACGATTGCGGCTGCAGCAGCTGCTACTGCTGCTGTTGTGGCTGTCGTGGCTGCTGCAGTGGCCGTGATGGCAGCAGTAGCAATTGCAATAGCACCTGTGGGGGGATTTTTTTTCTGCACTTTTTTGTTTTTTTTTTCTGGTTGCATAGCGAGCTCGGTGCTCGATGCGAGCTGCGAGCAGCAAGCAGCAAGCTTGTTGCTCGTTGTCCATTGCTTGCTGTAGGCTACGAACAGCAAGCCCGCTACTTGTAGCTTGCAGCTCGCTGTGGGCAGCGGGTTGCGAGCACCTGTAGCTCCTGCCGCTGCTGTTGCGAGCTGTAGCTGCTGCTATAGCGGGTTGCTGCTGGCTGCTGTTACAGCTGCTACTGCTGATTGCTTCAGGCTGCTGCTGGCTACTGCTGCCGGCTGCTACTTACTGCTGCTACTGCTGCTGCAGTCGGGTGCTGCTGCTCCTCGTTGCTACCTGCTGCCCGTTACTACCGTTGCTCTTGCCGGCTACTACTGCTGCTTGCTGCTGCTATACCCTGTTGCTGCTACAAGCTGCTACGAGCTGCTGCTGGTGCTAGCTGTCATGAGCTGCTGTTACTACCTGCTGTTGCTACTAAGCACTATTGCTGCTGGCTGCTGTTGCCATTGCTCACTGTTGCAGTAAGCCACTGGCGCTATTGCTGCTTACAGCGCGATCACAGCTGGTCGACGTGCTTCATCGTCGCGATGCTTGACGTTGCTGGTCGCTCACCACCTCGCGTCATGCGTGGGGATCAGTGCTGCCGAAAAAGTTCGGCAGCATTCCCCTTGGCCCAGTGGCCGTGGAAAAAAAATTGACCCCGCCACTAGGCTGGTCAATACTGTTGGAAAAAATCCGGCAGCATTTCCCCTGCACTTGCACATATAGGGGTCCGCCGGCGTTGTCTGGCACCTGTACGCCAGTCTTCTGCTTCTGCTGATGCTATGCGCTGGCTTTGATACTAAGCTATAAACACTAAGCAGCAGGTTGGAGCAGCAGCATTTTTAATGCAGTGTGCGGACTTCCACGCTCGTTGCTTAGTCTGCTGCCCCCTTAGTCCGCTGCTCTAGAGACAAGATGCTCTGGGTTTTTTACTCAGAAGTGCGTACGCCAGTATTAGCGCCAGAAAGTTGCTGAAAACTGGAAGTAACTGATTAGGAGTGAAGAATGAACAACAATGGGAGAACCCTCCAAGTTCTAGCTTCCTCCTAGCTCTGTACAGCTTGTTACTCAGCTAACCAACCAATCAGAAAATAGTCCTAGACCTATACTTTGGCAGGCAGGGTTTTGTAGGTGAGCCCTGCCTGGCAGCAGACAGCCCAAAACCTGGGTGTTGTCCGTTTTTGCTTGAAAACTGGACCATACCATAATACCGACGCTGCAAGCACGGTTGTGAGGTCAGAAACAGCTAGAAAAATAGTAGCAAAGAGTTATATCTGCCCGAGTCCAGGCAATGCCTAAGGTGGTCCATTGTGCCAAACAGTGCCACGCAACATGAAATATGGACCCTAGGCAGAGTATGACGCTAAAGACGTAATTGTTGGCTCTAGTGGGTGTAGAGGCACCCTCAAGGATGCCTAGCTCTTACTGATGTACGCTACCAATGTTTTGAGTAGCCAAAGGACACCAATGGTGAAGAGTGTGGAGCACAAGGATCACGGATGTGAGTGGGCAGAACACGTCGCATTCAGTAGAACTGAATCGAATCACGTGTTTTTTAGCATAGTGATGTTACATCAGATCCATATAGCCTGTGATCTAAGCTTTTCAACGCATCCAAGCACGCCCAAATTGGAGCAGTAGAGCCCCTGCTACGGTGGTCGAAGTAACCCTTGTTGGAGCCGCACACCTTGTCTTGCACGCTAGGCAACGGGAGGCGCTTCGACGATGACCCGTCGAAACGCCTTTCCTCGCCCAGAAGTCAAGGAGAAGTTCACCCTGGTCAAGGAGAGTCTTCTGGTTGCTTCCTTTATGTCCATGGTGCATTTGGGGGTCGTTGGAGATGAACTCAGATCACTGGTGGTGGATTATCCCGCGATCTTTGGCGGGTACCAGATTCCACCCCCCAAACACCCAATTTTCGGGCTAGGCTAACTTTCTGAATGCTCACTCAAATCGAGCGATTCAAAGCTCGATCCTGCATGGAAAAATCCAAGGAATCTAAATCTAAAGTCATATCAGGTGTTCGACCAATCCTCAGTGGTCGAACCAGGGATTACGATCAACGGCACTCATGGCAAGGGGCACACCATGTCAACAGTCTCCCCTTTGGATCGTAGCCTTGATGCCCTGTCCTTGGAACCTGTAGCATTTCAAACCTCACAGTGCAGAACAAACTCCATGCAGCTCCTGTCGTGCCTCAACTTGGGCTGTGCCTTGGTCATGGCATTGGCGAGCATGTGCTTAGTGCCACAATGCACCAAAGCCGCATCTCCCTTCGCTACCAAGCCCCGCGCGTAGTGATGACGGATCTCGATGTGCTTGGTCCTCTTGTGCAACACTGGGTTCTGGGTGAGGCTGATGGCACTCATGTTGTCAACGTTGAGTACCGTTGGCTTTCTTTGCGACACGCCGATCTCCTTTAGCAGCCGCCTCATCCACACCGCCTCCATTGCGGCTTCCGCGAGCGCGATGTACTCTGCTTCGGTGCTGGACAACGCCATGCATTCCTGCTTCCTACTTGCCCATGAAACCGCTGCACAACCAAGCACAAACACGTACCCCGACGTTGATTTTCTGTTATCCACATCACCAGCCCAGTCGGCATCGGAGTAGCCGACCAACTGGAGGGAGTCGTCACGTGCTCCCCCTCCAAACACGAGTCGCGACTGTTTTGTTGCCTTGAGATAGCGGAGGATCCGCTTCACCGCTTGGCAATGCAGCGGCCCAGGGTCAGCATCGTAGCGGCTCACTTGGCCCTCCGCGAAGGCCAGGTGGGGCCGCGTTGCCACCATGGCGTACATGATGCTCCCCACTACGGACTGGTATGGTACACCTGTCATCTCCTCCTTGTCCTCGTCTGTACTCGGGCCCATTTTCGAGCTCAGCTCACACGTGGTGGTCATGGGTGTGCCGATGGGGTTGCACTCCTCCATGTTTTAGCAGTGGAGCACCTCTTGCACGAACTTCGCCTGCCCCATCTCAAGCGTGCGTGCCTTGTGGTCCCTCTTGATGGCGAGGCCGAGGTAGTACTCAAGCTCGCCCATGTCGGTCATTTTGAACCGACCGCCCAGCTGCCGCTTCAGGTTCACCAACTCCTCCATGTCCGACGACACGAGGGTGATATCATCCACGTAAAGTACCATGACCTGGTGCAACCTCGACTGCTTCCGCACGTACACGCTGTGATCCGCCTCGCAGCGATTAAAGCCAAGCTTGGCCATGAAGCCGTCCATTTTCAGGTACCACATGAGTGGCGCTTGCTTCAGCCCGTAGAGCGCCTTGCGAAGCCGGCACACCTTCCCCAGCGGCGCGTCCACCCCCTCCGGCACCTCCATGTAGACCTCCTTGTCCAGGTCGCCGTTGAGGAACGCAGTTTTCACGTCCATTTGGTGGACTTCATAGTCGCACGCCACCGCCACCGAGAGGATGGAGTGAATTGAGGCAAACCTCGCCACCGGCGCGAAGGTTTCATCATAGTGTTCACCCTTTCTCTCGGTGTACCCCTTCGCGACCAGCCGCGCCTCGTACTGCTCCACTTTCCCCTCCTTGGTGAGCCTCTTCTTGAAGATCCACTTGGAGCCAATGATTTTTGCGCCCTCCGGCCTGTCAATTAGCTGCCAAGTGCCGTTCTCTTCATGGGAGGCAANAAGCCAAGCTTGGCCATGAAGCCGTCCATTTTCAGGTACCACATGAGTGGCGCTTGCTTCAGCCCGTAGAGCGCCTTGCGAAGCCGGCACACCTTCCCCAGCGGCGCGTCCACCCCCTCCGGCACCTCCATGTAGACCTCCTTGTCCAGGTCGCCGTTGAGGAACGCAGTTTTCACGTCCATTTGGTGGACTTCATAGTCGCACGCCACCGCCACCGAGAGGATGGAGTGAATTGAGGCAAACCTCGCCACCGGCGCGAAGGTTTCATCATAGTGTTCACCCTTTCTCTCGGTGTACCCCTTCGCGACCAGCCGCGCCTCGTACTGCTCCACTTTCCCCTCCTTGGTGAGCCTCTTCTTGAAGATCCACTTGGAGCCAATGATTTTTGCGCCCTCCGGCCTGTCAATTAGCTGCCAAGTGCCGTTCTCTTCATGGGAGGCAAGGTCAGATTTCATGGCTCCCTCCCACTCAGCCCCATCCTTCCACTGCAATACCTCCTTGACGGTCTCGGGCTCCTCTTGAGCAAAGAATGCTCAAGCGAGCCCAGTCCAGATACCCTCTGCATCATCGTACCTCTTTGCTTTCCTCCTTGCGTGTCCGCTTCTCCGGGGCTGCTGCTGGTGAGGCTGCTGCTGCTGCTACCGCTGCTGTTGCCCCCTTGCGGTGCCACTTGCACCGCTGGCCTGCTCCCCCTCTCTCGAGGACCGTGGGGATGCGGGCTCACTCCCCACCTCTTCGTTAAGCTTCACTGCTGCCGGCGCTTCGGACTCATTGTCCGACTCGGCTGAATGCAAATCAGCTGCTCCCACATCGCCCGGATGATTCTCGCTGGCTGGAGCCGATGGGACGTCACCCTCTTTTGCATCCTCCGACGTCTCCCCTTGAGGAGTGGCATCCACTCCCCCCGCTTGGAGAGACCCGCGTCCTTGTCCGTCCAACGGCTGTCCTCGTCGAACGTGACATCGTGAATCTTCATGATCTGCTGCCTTCGCGGGTGAAAGAGCCGGTACGCCTTGCTCCCGCTCTTGTACTCGACGAAGATGCACCGGCAAGTCCGTGGGTCCAACTTGCCCCGCCCCTCCCGTGCCTACACAACAGCATGTGCAACACAACCAAACGTGCGGAGGTGTGCCACAGTTGGCCTCCTCCCGCTCCACATTTCTTGTGGCATCTTCCACACCTTGGACTCCACGTCTTTAGCGGCTTCGTTGGCACCAGGTTCATGATGTATGTCGCTGTCAGTGCCGCCTCGCCCCAGTACCGCTGCGCGAGGCCAACATCGCTCAACATAGACCGAACCATGTTAAGGATGGTGCGGTTTGCCCTCTCGACGACGCCGTTCTGCTGCGGAGAGTGTGGTGTAGTTTGTTGCCACGCAATCTCCTTGCTCTTCATCCATGCCAAACAACCCTCGTACTCGCCGCCGTTGTCACTCTGGAACGCCTTCACCTTTAACTTCGTTTGCCGCTCCACAGCCGCCACAAACTCCTGCATACACGACAAGACATCGCTCTTCCTCTTGATGATGTAGAGGTAGAGCTTGTGGCTGTGGTTGTCAATGAAGGTCACAAAGTAGCGAGTGCCCCCAATGGAGCTCTTGAATGGTCCACACACGTCAGTGTGGACCACCTCGAACTTTGTCGATGCACGTGCCCCTTTGCCATCAAACGGCTGCCGTGTTGCCTTACCGACCACACACGGCTCGCACACGACATTCTTGGCTGCATCGAGGCTCTTGACCTGAAGACCCCACACCACTTCCTTCTTCACCATGTCCCTCACCGTTGAGGGAGGAATGTGGCACAACCGGCGATGCCACAGGTCCAGGTCCCCTTCATCCTTCGTGACGAGGTTGGTGGCGTCGGTCCTCACCGCATCGGCAAGAACTTTGGTACGGAGAAGGTACAGGTCCTCCTCCCTCTTGCCACGTGCAATCACCTCGCCATCCCCCTCCTTCCGGATGATAGCCTCCTTCTTGTTGAAAAGTACCTCGAGCCCCTTGTCGGTAAGGTGGCTCACTGACAGCAGGTTTGCCCCAAATTTGGGCATGTGGCACACGTGGTAGATGGTATACAGATTGATTTTCCCATTCACCAGTGACTCGATGCGAACATTGCCTTCGCTCGCGGCCAACTCAGGTTTTCCGTTGGCTACTGTCATACGCCGTTCACTGGCGCCGTAGGTGACGAATGCCACCCGGTTGCATTGCGTGTGGCGGCCTGATCCGAAGTCAATCACCGTGATGTCCGGATCCGTCAAGTTGATAGACTCCCTGGCCATCATGGCTTGGGTGGCCTTCTTCCCGCCCTTCCCAGGCTGGTCCGACTTCTTGTTGGGGCAGTGGCGTGCGTAGTGGCCCTGTTTGCCACAGTTGTAGTACTCCCCCTTCTTATCACCTTTCTTGGTGCCCTGATTTGCATCGTTCCCCTTCGTGCCTCTCCCTCCACCTTGAAGATGGACGGCATAGGCGGAGCTTGATGTTGCCCCACTCTCTCTCCCACCACACCGCATCCATTCATTGTGGACGTACTCAGCCACCTTTGGGTACTTCAGCTCATCGGTGGACCAGCCGCCTACGACGGTGATCATGGGACTCCAACTGTTCGGCAAGGCCAGGAGGAGGATCATGGCTTGCAGCTGAGGGTCGACCTTCCACCCAGTGGCTATGCACTCCGCAGTCAAGGACTCAATCTGCTGCAAGATCTCTATGATGTCGTCGCCTTCGTTGGCTCGGAGGGTGACGAGCCTCTTGAAGACAAAGAGCTGGTTAGCAAGGTTGTTGGACTGGTAGATGGTGTAGAGTTTCTTCCAGGCGTCTGTGGCCTCCGTGCATCCTTGAATGAGGGAGCGTTGTGTCGGAGCTAGCGCATACACCAACAAAGCGAGCGCCTTCTTGTTGCCCTTCTTGTACGCTTCCACTTCCTCCGGTGTCGCGGTATCCGGAGGGGCCATTTTTTTACCGTTGACCAGCTCAAGCAGACCCTTGTCATTGAGGAAAACCTCAAACTCCCACCTCCACAAGTGGAAGCCAAGTCCGTCGAACTTTGAGACGCCGGTGCTCTCTTGCTCGGTTGGTGCCATGGCGCACGGCGGTAGCGTGAACGTTGTAGAGCTAGGGTCCTTCTAGGCATGTGGGCCCATAACCCTTTGTTGGCTCTAGTGGGTGTGGAGGCACTCTCAAGGATGCCTAGCTCTTGCTGATGCATGCTACCAGTGTTTTCAGCAGCCAAAGGACACCAATGGTGAAGAGCGTGGAGCAAAAGGATGAAGGATGTGAGTGGGCACAACACGTCGCATTCAGTAGAACTGAATCGAAACACTTTTTTGTTGAGGTGAGATTACATGTGTTGATTCATGGTGAGATTACATCAGATCCTTATAGCCTGTGATCTAAGCTTTCCAACACATTCAGGTATGCCCAAATCGGAGCAGTAGAGCCCCTGCTACGGTGGTCGAAGTAACCCTTGGTTGAGCCGCCCACCTTGCCTTGCATGCTAGGCAACGGGAGGCGCTTCGACGATGACCCGTCGAAGCGCCTTTCCTCGCCCAGAATTTAAGGAGAAGTTCACTCTGGTCAATGAGAGTCTTCTGGTTGCTTCCTTTATGTCCATGGTGCATTTGGGGGTCGTTGGAGACGAACTCAGATCACTGGTGGTGGATTATCCCGCCATCCATGGCTGGTACCAGATTCCACCCCCCAAACACCCGATTTTTGGGCTAGGCTAACTTTCTGAATACTCACTCAAATTGAGCGATTCAGAGCTCGATCCTGCATGGAAAAATCCAAGGAATCTAAATCTAAAGTCAGATGAGGTATTTCATCCGTCCCTAGTGGTTGAACCAGGGATTACGATTAACGGCACTCATGGCAAGGGGCACACCATGTCAACAGCAATAGCACAGTCAGATCCAGTGTTGCATGCACATAGACAGCCTCTACAGTGGCAGTGACCGCTGGCGGCTTGACCGCCAAGGAGGCCTGGCGATGGATCTGAGCACGTTGACGCAGGGAGGAGGCTCCCGCAAATTGCGCGTAGGCCTGAGCGTGCGTCAGCTCTGGCGGACGACACTCCAGCGGCGTGAAGTCTCGCCGTCAGTCATCTGCATGCCGATGTACACAAGCCGGGAGGACACAACAGAGAACAATGAGAGATGCAGAAAAACCAATAGTATTTTGTTTTCTACACAGTGTGTAAAACAGTGAATGGACCACTAGTCGACCATACTCAAGCATGGCTGTCCGTGTCGGCAGGCGAACCCCACCAGCTGCATGCAAGAACGGGCTTAGCTAAGCAAAACTGGCACGTTTCGGGGAAGACATTGAACAAAAACTTCCAAATAAGCCAACACTAGCTGCAAAAAACGACCATATGCTCCAATATTTCAGCAAAAATGAAAACATTACACTTGTGCTATTGAGTTCGCTGTCACATCCCATTTAAAGAATGAAAAATTAAAATCCGCCATGAATCCACTAAATCCCATTTAACACAATTACTATAATATCCACTGAATCCCATGTAATACAATTACTATGATATCCACTGTTCCAAGAACATGTATAAAATACCAGAATTCTATTCATGATTTTCCATAAGTGGGTACTGCATACGGTGGTCACACTTTGTGGACAATGCGGTCACCAGTTAAAATGAGTGGGTAGTATGGTCATTTTTTGTACATAGTGGGTAATCAGGAAGCTCGAGGCTCAGAACGTGGGTATAAGGGAATTTATTCGACATTTTAACATGTATATACAAGTGTCGAGTTACGAATGAAGCATAATCGGGGTCGACAGGTTGATTGTGGAGCGAAGCGTGGGGATTCGCATCGTGAGCGGTTAGATTTGAGAAGGTCCACTCAGAAGTCGCGGGTCTTCAAGAATCAGCGATGAAGATGTGCGATGCATCTTTATAAATCCAGAATTGTCGTGATGTGTTGAGAAGTCAACCAAAAGGTCGTGAAACTTATGTTCGTAGGTTCCCGAGAGTGGTCGAGGCTGGCAGAATGTTCAAGAATATCCATTAAGTGAGGATAGAGAAGCCTGGTCAGAGTGAGAGCGAGGGAAGTAGGGAATCACAAGCCAAGCGAGCCACAAAATGCCATGGATGGGGCATACTTGACAAGCGAAGCGTGGAAGAGCTTCAGACACACACTTGAGTGTAGTAAGGTGCAAGCGAGTAGGTGGCGGGGTGATGAGCGGGCGAACGACAAGCCCATCCTTGCTCGCACCCGTTCCTAGTAAGATCCAAAACTTGGATCTCATCCACACAAATTTTCTGCACGCATGCAACCTGTTGTGATTTGTGACGTTCCTCTTGACCTGTAGGGTTTATTGTGACCACTCGGCCGTGTCCATACCCGTGCACATCCCTGATGCGGACCCAAGTGGTATTGGGGTGTCGTCTGGTGGCGGACTACAAGCTTGGAGATGACCGACGACCGTCCCAGAGCTCCGGACGCTGCCTGAGAGCTTCTGTAGTTTTTCTATACCATGTAGGAGTTTATCAGTGGACTAGTCGTGGCCCTGATTTGTATGTTTTTGCATTGTGTGTCCACCGTTTGATGCCAGATGTATGTATGTGACCAGTCGTAGCGTTTGGCTTGTGATTTTTCACATGTAGGTTTAGACGGCGTAGCGTTCTGACATGTCTACGCTGAGTTACGGCCAAAACAGTGGTTTCGTGCCAGTTTTAGGACAGATCTTGTGCTGCCGCTTGTTGGTTTTTTCGCATCTCTCACTGTGCTCTGTTGTGTCCTCCCAACTTGTGTACATCGGCGTGTAGATGACTGACGGCAAGACTTGAAGCTACTGTAGTGTCGTTCGGTGGAGCCGACGTCCGTTGAGGCCTACACACAGTTTGTTGGAGCCTCTTCCCTGCGGCAACGTGCTCAGCTCCATCGGCAGGCCTCCTCGGCGGTTGGGCCGCCGGCGGTCACTACCAACGCAGATGTTGTCTGCATGCGTCCAGCACTGGATCTGACTACACTATTACGTCTCCAGCGTCATGCTCTGCTTAGGGTCCATGTCTCATGTTGCATGGCACTGTTTGGCACCACGGACCATCATAGGCACTGCCTAGGTTCGGGCAGCCATTACTCTTTGCTGTTGTTTTCCTAGCTACTTTTGAATGCACGACTGCATTTGCAGCGTCGATATTATGATATGGGCCAGTTTTCAGGCAGAACGGACGACACCCGGGTTTTGGGCTGCCGGCCATGTGGCAGGGCTCACCAAGAAAACCCTGCCTGGCAGAAAATAGGTCTAGGTCTATTTTCTGATTGGCTGGTTAATTGAGTAACAAGCTCTACAGAGCTGGGGGGGAGCTACAACTTGGAGGGGTCTCCCATTGTTGTTCATTCTTCACTCCTAATCAGTTACTTCCAGTTTTGAGCAACTTTCTGGTGCTAACACTAGCACGCGCGTTTCTGAGTAACAAACCTTGAGCATCAAGACTTAGACTCTAGAGCGGTAGACTTAGGGAGCAGCAGACAAAGCAACGAGCGTGGAAGCCCGCACGCTGCATCAACAACGCTGCTGCCCCAACATGCTGCCTAGCATTTCTAGCTACGCGTGCGACACCCACCGTGCGCCGCGGTAGGTACTTTTGTCATGGACCTGTCATTTTTCATTTCTCCCTGCAAATGCTATTGAAGTATTGTGACAGTTTGCCTTGTGTTCCCTAGCAAGACCCTTGGCGTTGTGTGTACGAGTTGTGACTGTCCTCACTGTCTGACCAGGCACTGACGCCTAGTCAACGGCTTTGTTGCTAGGAAGCTTCTAGGCATCTTCTCTTGGTATCACAGCGATGAGACAGTTCTCGCCGAGTAATGTAGCAGAGCAGCATCAGTGAGCGTCGCCGTTGCAGCCAATCCACACAGACCTTTCGACGTTACGCGAATGCCGGGGAAATCACACACCTTCGGCACGTGAGAGTGCATCAGCAGCAGCCGCTAGTAGCAGCATGTGACATCAGCAACAGGCGGCAGTCGCTAGCAGTTGCGTGCATTGGTGATGGCAGCGGTGGCAGCAGGTGGCGGCAGGTAGCAACAACATTAGCGC
>SZWC01018015.1:4830-15933 GCA_023375785.1 Penium margaritaceum | reverse complement strand
CCCCCCCCCCCCCCCCCCCTTCCCCTCTGTTCTGTCCTAGCCAACGGGTTAGACCTAGCACTGCTCGTTACGGCTCCGTCGTACTTGCTCCGGCACCGTGCACTGCCTCGGCACGGTGCCGAGTATGGCGGAGGACGTCTTACACCCAGGTGAGCCGACTTGTGGGTATCCCCTGTTTTGAGTTGTCAGGATTGACATTCTGTACCCAGTTTCACAGACTATGGCTGCGCAATTGCGGTGGTCCGCGTCCCGTAGGCGGGGCCGAGGGCAGTCTCATGACCGCACCCTTGGGTCCCCAACGACTTCTTTAGCACGCCCTGTTCTCGATGAGCCAAGTGTCTCCTCCCCCCCTTCTGCCCGTCGCCTGATTTTTCATGCAAGGTTGGACACTCAAGTCGTCGTCATTCTGTCTTTTCCAGAGAAGCCTCCCGCCCCTAAGATCTGGCTAGGCCGTTCAGGGGACAAATCACTGCAGGATAAAACACCCTGCGCTAGCTCGTCCCATGTCTACTCGTCCTTTGTTCGCGAGTTTACGTCCTTTCACTAAGTATTTTTTATGCCTGATTTTGTTTTTGGTTTTTTTTTTTGCAGTTTCCTCGGACGATGAGCCGGGCAAAAAAGCACCAAAATGTATCAAGGTCGATGGCGCCTTCCCGGGAGGTATGGAGTTTAAGGACATGGGCGAGTGTCGTCGGGCCGTGGACGACTACCTCATCAAAAACCGCATGAACATGCAGTGGTTGCACAGCAAGCCCACCAGGTTCACAGCTCGCTGTTCACAGTTTAAAGAGAAAGACTGCCCGTGGATTGTGCGCGCCCACGTGTGGAATCAAAGTGGGTTGGTCAAAGTGTCTGAGTGGAAGGACGGAAACCACTGTGTCCCTGGAGCTAGTACCGGTCGTAGAGATCCGGTGAAGACCGTGAAGTGGGTGTCCCGCCATATCGCTGCCATGTTGCACAAGAACCCATGCGCGTACGTTACCAGCCTCGAGGCAGTTGTGAAGAAAGCGACCAGCAAGGATGTCGATCGCGGGACTCTCTACCGTACAAAGGTGGCGGCACAGGAAAAGCTCCTAGGCTCGCAGACCACGTCGTGGTCCCTTTTCCCCGCGTACACATAAGAGGTACATGCCGTCTGGCTGGTGTTTTGTCTTTTTCCTTGGTTCGCAAGGTTTAGGTGTCTCACTCAATGCTGTGGATTGTGATTTGTAGCTGACGAAAGTCGACCGCAACGTGCACGCAGTCGCTAAGTCGATAGATGGCGGCGTCTTCCACCGGGCCTTCGTGGCTCCTGGTGCTACACTCCTCGGTTTTCAACACTCCCGTCGCATCGTGATGATGGATGGGACGTTCATGAAGAACGGCCACAAGCAGATGCTCCTGGTGGCGTAGTACTTCGACGCCAATGATCATGCAGTGCCCATGGCTTGGGCTTTGGTGCCCACTGAAAACAAAGCGCACTGGACGTGGTTCTTCTTCCACCTGGCCATCGCCTTCCTTACCGCAGCACAGCAGGGCACAGCCGTCATCAGCGACCGAGAGAAGGGCTTGATCAACGCGGTGGGCAGTAAGCTACCAGGTGCCACGCACACTTACTGTACGTGGCACCTGCGGCAGAATGTCTGTCAGCGTTATGGAAAGCGCACGGGGTTTTGGTGCTGGCGTTTGGCGCACGCGTTGACCCACGTAGAGTTCCAAAGTATTGAGGAGGTCATGAGGAGGTAGTATCCGCGCTGTGCTGTGTACATGTTTGGAAGCGACGGTGTCGGCGGCAACCCTCTGGAGCGATGAACGCGTGTCTACTACCCTATTGGTCGCGGTGGACATACTACTCCACACGCCTTTGAGTCGTTGAACGCACGCATCATTGAAGTCCGGAAGCTATACCCGTTTTAATGCTTCGTCTCTCTCTCTTTGTGTGGGTGCAGCGCCTCATGGCAGACCGTAGGAAGGAGGCCCGAACGTATAAGGGAGACCTGGCCCCGAATCCAGAGGTTCAATTGTTGAACGCGTCTGTCATGTCCAACGGGCATGACGCCACCGACGAGGGGCCGCACATGGCAACAGTCTATGGGGCATCCAACCGCATCCGGCGCATCGACATCGCCGCACAGTCCTGTACCTGTGGCGCCTAGAAGGAGTGGGGACAACCCTATGTGCATGCCTGCGCAGTGCTCCTTGGTGGCGGCCAGCCGCCAGAGCCACTCTGTGACGTTGGCCTCACAAAGATGGCGTTTCGTCGCTCGTACAACAACCCCATGCCGGGTGTGGACCTAGCCACGTTGACCCTGCCGGAGGGGGATATTTGGGTGCAGCCGAGTCCACGCCGTGGACGTGGTAGGCCACAGAGCAAGCGGTTGGACCGCGAGGAGCACCGGAAGGCAAACAACATCTACCGACGTTGTGGCCTGCGTGGCCACACCGTTTCCAAGTGCAACAACCCAGCGGCCATGGCACCCGCAATGGCCGCAACAGAAGCAGCGTTGCGGAAGAGGCTAGAGAGAGCGAAAGCCACAGTGTGCACGGAGGCATATGCCAGGCGATGGCCAACAAGTGGCACCCAAGTAGAAGCACAGGCAGCAGAGGCAGCAGCAACAGTTGCAGGAGTAGCAATCGCAGTAGCACAAGAACAAGGACCGACCGAGGTTGCTCGTGCTGGTCCGTAGTAGGAGAAAATCAACGTATTGGATGACGATGACCAAGAATACGACCTGGAGCAGTATCCAACGTACGACAGTGCGCAGGAGGAGGTCTACGACCCAGAATGCTTCATGCAGGATGAGGATTCCGATCCTGAAGCTCCTGAACCGTACCGGTGGATCAGCGAGGAGGACGACATGAGGCCCAGACGACAGACCCTCAACTACACCCACCAACAGATTGCCACTCAAGGGATGCCACATGCCGGCTGGGATGATGTGCCAGAGGACTACTACGACGAGGAGGACAACGAGGGAGTTTGAGTGGTACGTAAACATCTCCAATTCTCTGTGTTTCAATTCATCACCTCATTTACATGTTACCTAACACCTATCTCTGTGCTGTATCCATGGTGTACAGAAGAAGGGTGTGCCAACTGAAGCGGCCCAATGTGATCCCCACCCCCCCTAGTCAAGGTCCACATAACTCTTACCAAGTCAAGAGGGCGGGCCAGATAGCATGTGCCCACCTTAGTAGGGCCCTTGGCTATGGTAGACATTTCATGTTGTCAACTTGCTTCACAGAGTGTGTAGTCAACTTGTACGTCTGTGTCATGAACTATGGATTCAGAATCATTTTTCCTAAAAACAAACACCTTGTGCCCACAACACTCTATAAGAAGAACTCTAGGGGCATTGTGCTCATTCTCTTTCGTGAAATTCAAGAATACACCAGCGAAGTCTTTGCCATGGACTGCACAAAAGAGTCTGAGCTCTCCTTTATGACTGGTTTGGGAGTTGGGATCAGTGGAATGTACTTCACTTCAAGGATGTGGGCAAGCAACAAGCCAAGACACATCATTAAGATGTACATGTGCCCATGCCACAAAGGCCAGGAGATGGAAGTGTTGGTGTGTGTGGCTTCCACCTGTCACAAGCGACGGCAAGGAGAGCAGCGGTACAGGAGACGACATGGTCCCGGATGCGGACCCCAGAGACACCGACGCGTTGGCAGGTGGTGGACCACCCACTCGGAGCCGACCGACGACTGCCCCAGCGTCCTAGATGATGTCTTGGACCTCCTACAAGTTTTCTGCAGCTGGCACCGTAGCACCGACAAGTGGTGGCTCCATCCACCAGTAACTTCTAGAGAGCTGCTACGACGCCCTGGGTTCTAGCCGGGGTGCTTTGCGTTTTTCCTGCAGATGCTAGAGTTTTTTTTGTGGACTGGCTCTTGTGCCTGATTTGCATGTTTTGCACTTTCTGTCCACTGATCGGTGCCGGACTTATGCGTGTGACCAATCATATCGTCCGGCTTGAGATTTTGCATCTCCAGGTTCAGACGGCGTAGCGTTCTGATTTGTCTGAGCAGAGTTACGGCCAAAACAGTGTTTCTTGGGCCGGTTTTAGGACAAACCTTGCACTGCCGCGTGCGACACTTGCCGTGCACCATGGCAGGAATTTATGCTGTGGACTTGTCATTTGTTATCTCTCTCTGCAATTATATTCATTTTGAGCTTACTGACACTCTGTACGTGTCCCTACCCAGCCCCTTGCACTTTTATCTCTGACTTGTGACTGTTGTCACTCGCTGACCTAGTGGTGACGCCTAGTGTTGCAGCAAGTGGTTAGGAAGATTCTAGGAATTTCCTCATGGTATCAGAGCAAACAAGCCATAGCTCGTTGTGCTGTGCAGCAGAGACGTAACAGCAGTGAGTGGCAGTAACAGCAGCCACCCATAGCAGCAGCAACAGATCCGGGAGGGACCCACCACGACTACGTTGTAGCATAGCGGTGGAGGTAGCAGAGACAACGGCGGCAGCTGCAAGCAACAGCGCCCGTAGTAGTAATAAGCGGTGGGAAGCACCTGCGGTGCTAGTGGCTACGGGCTGCACCCACTACAGCAGCAACACCGGGTGGCAGCAGTAGCCATGTTTGGCTGCTGGTGTGTACACAAAAAACAAGGAGGAGAAGCATCTCGCACGATAAGCAGCAGCTTGCGACAGCGGCGGCCGCGAGCAGTGGCAGAATACAACAGTAGCAATAACTTGCAGTAGCGGCTGTGGGCACCAGCTGCAGCAGGAGCGGCGGAGGCAATCAGCTGCAGCGACAGCTGTAGCAAGCGGCAACAGCAGCTACCGGCTGCGAGCAGCAGCAAGAGTTAGCAGCGAGCAACAACAGCAGTAGCAGCAGCAAGCAGCTGTAGCAGCAGCAGCGTGCAGCAGGCGCAGCAGCAGTAGCAGCAGCGGCGGTGCCGGTAGGCAGCTGCAGCGTGCAGCTGTAGCTGCTCACGCGGGCTGCAACAGTAGCAGCAACCTGCATAGCAGTGGCAGCCACAGCTGCAGCAGCCACTGCTGCTGCTTGCTTGCCCTGCAAAGCTGCACTACAGCTTCGCGTTGCAAACAAGGAGCGCGAGGTTGATTGCTTGCAGCGAGCAAGCTTGCCGAGCGAGCTCGCTCGACGGGCTCGCTCAAAGCGAGGGTCGAGCCAGAGTGAAAAACAAAAAGGGAGAGAAAGGGGGGGCTTGAGAGGGGCACCCCAAAAAACCCCAAAGGGGGTACACGAGGAGGTGGCACCATCACAAAAAAAGGGGTAAGTTTTTATTTTGTTTTTTACTATATTGCTTTTTAGTGTGGCTTGAGGCCACTACCGTCGGCTGGCGATGGAAACGGCTGTAGCAGCAGCCGCCGCGAGAGTCACAGCAATAGTAGCAAGAGCAAAGGTGACTTGAGGCAACAGCCGTTTGTTGACGACGGCACCCGATGCAGCATCAGCGGTACCGAAGGCGACTTGAGGTCACACGTTGCAATAGTTGTGCCATCGTCATCGCGTACAACATTGTAGCAACACACTAAGGCTGAGGTTGGCGCCTTGACTGATGACATCAGAGCCCGTCTGAGAGACGTTACTGCATTCGTATCCCTCTACATGGTGCTTTGTACCACCGGGGTCGAGTGTATGAGATTATCACCTACGCTCAACTCTCCACATGAGCTGCGCAGCGTGGCCCTCGGCATTGCCATCGTTGTGGTCTGCGACTGAGCCTCAGCCGTGGCAGCTGCCACAGGTACGGTGGTCGATGCAGCCATGGCACGAGTCCCAGTTGTCCTTAGGGTTTTCGTGCTATTACTTTCGCGATATGCAGCATGGCTGGCGCCAGTGCCGATAGCTCCCTCCTGCGTGGGATCCCCCCCTGGGTACGATCCTCTCCACCTCCTCCTGTAGTGGATACGTCACCGAGTGATGCCACAACGCTTTTGCGTGGTGATATGGCCGCCCTACAAATGGAGGTCCGGAAC
Organism: Penium margaritaceum; assembly: GCA_023375785.1. NCBI lineage: Eukaryota > Viridiplantae > Streptophyta > Zygnematophyceae > Desmidiales > Peniaceae > Penium > Penium margaritaceum. The sequence continues at coordinate 9,995 of SZWC01018015.1, read as the reverse complement.
CTCCAGCGCATGGTCCAGCAGCTCCTTGACGACGTGACTTCCGAGCGAGCTGCCACCCCGCCGTAGGTTTTTCGTCCCACTTCATCCTCATCTTCCTCCCGATCCTGCATCCCGTCCTCCGACGATGCTAGTATACCGGATCTCTCATCTACATCCATCGCCCTCCGCTCCGTCTTGGAGGCTATCGGCATCATACCCACGGACGGACCCTCAACCCCTCACCGTGCCGCTCGTTCTTGCACTCGTCGTGCGCGACGGCGAGCTGTTCGTCGTGCACGGCGTGCACAGGCAGCACCATCAGATGCGGCTGTGGGAGGAATCTCCAGTGACGAGACCCCCTTGTTTCCTGTCCACGGGTTGGTTTGCCGAGTCCCCACAGCTCCTGCCGGTATGTCAGTCGTGGGGGGGATGGTTTGTACGCTGACGACCGCGGCGGAGCTCAGCATTGGTGAGGCAACTGCTCTACAGTGCAAGATGATTGAGGCGGATGACTCTACACAGCAGACTCAGCTAGCGGGGAGTTTGGCGGGGGGGGACGTTCACCCTGATGGAGACTCTTCGTCGGAGGAGGATTGGTCCGACGCTGAGTCTGAGTCTGGGATGGAGATGGTGTTTGTTGATACCCTGGCGGATGACATGACGACGACCAATGCAGGAGTTGCGCCTCACGGTGTGCGCGCTTTCGCGTTAGCTGGTGTGGAGACAGGTGCCACGGTGCCAGGAGTAGGAACAGGAGCAGGCGATAGAGATGCTGATACTCGGCCCCCAGCAGACGCCCAGGTGGTTCAGACAGATAGTGCTAGGTAGCAGGAGCAGGTGATGGATCACCAGGATGAGGCAGACTGTTTCTATGAGGTTCACTCGTCCGTCGTGGAGTGGTCGGACGCAGGGTCGGAGGGAGACGTAGAGGCCCAGTGCGTTGTCGTTCTTGCAGTCGCCGCGGCACCAGCACAAGATGGCCCCTCGGTGAGAGCAGACGTTTGCGTCTGCGACATTGAGGATGCAGAGTTGCAGACCTCCGACACCTCGTAGTCTTGACCGGTGTCGCTGACACCAAGGTGGTTCCAGCCGAGGACACAGCGACTCTCGTCCGAGCTACAGTTCCTATACCCGAGCGCCTACACTCTGCAGTCGATGAGCAGGAGGCAGTGGTGGCTCGAGCGGAGGCGCACGTGCAGAGTCTCATGGTCGAGCTTCGGGAGGCCAGCAGCCGTTCTTACACCGTGGATGTTCTAGCACGACGGGCTGTCAAGGAGTGTGTGGAAGATGTACATAGGCATCTCGAAGCAGCCGATTGGTCTGTACAGGATGCACATCTGGGACAGGCGGACCTCCAGCAGCAGGTGGATGATGGGCTGTGCATTAGGGGTCACGAGGAGCACCATGACACTGACCGCACCTTTGATGACCATGACGCCGCCGCGGATGCAGCTATACCTACACATGCTGACGTCTGGCCAGCATCTGACGGCCGAGCGAGAGTTGTGTCACGAGCAGTAGGTGTCTTTGCATCAGTTGTTCCTACATGTCCAGACGACTTACGTGGCGACTCATTGTCTTGCGCTCCCGCTCTACCAACACCTCGTGGCCCGACGGCACTTCAGTCACGAACTAACGTAGAGGACATCGACTTGTGCGACGAGCAGGCACAGCTCCACTCCTTCCTATGGGGTGAGACCGTGAGGCTGCAGGAAGCTCTGGCTCATGCCGATGCACACACTATCGAGGTCCACTGTCAAGTTCGTTTCGCGACTGACTGCCTAAATGTTGCAGATGCAGGCAGCCGGTCGGCTGCCACTTCAGAGCTTGTTGAGCTCCGCACGCGCCTCAACGCTGCGAAGGCCGCGAGGCGATATGCAGCTCAGCAGTTGGAGGCCATACAGTAGGCGATTGTTTTGGAGGAGGCCCTTAGCGCTCTACCAGTAACATCAGCACATAACGACAATAGTGACGACTATGATAGCGATGACGATGACATCGATGACGCCGCTCCGAGGTGAGGCTCTGTGCAACCACATCCCACCAGCATCGTCGTCACCCTTGCTATTGCTGTGCAGGGGTATGTGGCCATGGGGGAGCCGTGCTCCCTCCTCACGGATTGTGCTGGGAGCAGCCATCAGCTTTGCTCGTACAGTCAACATCTGCAGCCTGGGGGGAAGTAATGGTGTGTGGACTTTGGCCTGACACCCTTTTAAGGACAGCAAGGTTATATGGGGTGTGGCACGATGCTATGGTCGAGGTTATGCTCGTCGAGACCCGCGCACTTAGTGAGTTTCACCGGTGTGATGTGGAGACCCATTGCCTCCATGTATTATGTATGATCCATGTAAGGTTATGCAGGTCGAGACCCGTGCACCTGTTGAGTTCTACCGGTGTGACGTGGACACCCATTGCCTACATGTCTTATGGATGATCGATGCATCATGTGGTCGAGACCCGGACACCCGGAGACATTTTCCGGGATCACGAGGAGATCTTGTTTCTCTGTCTCTCTTGCATGATGTTTAACACGTAGGTGTGTGATTTACTTCATGCATGGTCGAGACCCGGGCATTTGGTGGGATGCACCATTGTCACGAGGAGACCCTGTGCTTTGGTATGCTTGATCAGTGCTCTCTATGATTGGTTGCCCAAGCCATCATCTCTTGCCTTCGCTCAAACATCGTTATGTTGACAGTTGTGTCAGCCAGGAGGATTGTTGGTGTGTGTGGCTTCCACCTGTCACGAGCGACGGCAAGGAGAGCAGCAGTACAAGAGCGTGACAACATGGTCCCGGATGCGGACCCCGGAGACACCGACGCGTCGACAGGTGGTGGACCACGCACTCAAAGTTGACCGACGACTGCCCCAACGTCATGGATGTTGTCTCGGACCTCCCGCAAGTTTTCTGCAGCCTATCCTTGATGCGGACGCAGCCAGCACCGGAGCACCAACGAGTGGTGGCTCCATCCACCAACAGCTGCCAAAGAGCTGCCACGACGCCCTGGGTGCTTGCTGGGTGCTTTGTGTTTTTTCCGCAGACGCTAGAGTTTTCTTGGTGGACGGACTCTAGTGCCTGATTTTCATGTTTTGCATTTTCTGTCCACCGATCGGTGCCGGACTTATGCGTGTGACCAGTCGTAGCGTCCGGCTTGAGATTTTGCATCTCCACGTTCAGATGGCGTAGCGTTCTGATTTGTCTGCGCAGAGTTACGGCCAAAACAATGTTTTTGGGCCGGTTTTGGGACAGACCTTGCACTGCCGCGTGCAACACCTGTCGTGCGACGCGGCAGGTATTTATGTTGTGGACTTGTCATTTGTTATCTCTCTCTGCAATTATATTCATTTTGAGCTTACTGACACTCTGTACGTGTCCCTACCCAGCCCCTTGCAGTTTTGTCTCTGACTTGTGACTGTTGTCACACGCTGACCTAGCGCTGACGCCTGGTGTTGCAACAAGTGGTTAGGAAGGTTCTAGGAAGTTCCTCAGGAAGACAACATGGAGGAAGCAGATTCATGTGGGGAGGTCATTGATCCCTTTGGTGATGTGTTCTACGATGCACTAGAAGAGGTCATGGACGAGCCATGCTTTGCACGAGCCTATGGCATTCATATGCCAAGATGTCATGTAGGCCAACTCTGCCCTGCCTGTGAGGTCATGGCATGGATTTTTTCACCGCCACCCTTCGTTCAAAACTGGTTAGTGGGATTCCTGGACAGTACATGCATGTTTAAGTATTGTTTTGCACCCCTTGTATGTGCACACATGGCCGGCTGGAATTGGTTTATAGAGCCATGTTCAATGTAGTGTTCGTCTGCACTTTGTCTAGTTCTGGTTTCAGACAAGAATGATGGCACCACATGAATACAAAATGACACAACTGCAATGTTGTACCCAAATATGTGGCACCTCGTACTTCTATGTCTCTGTTGCCAATGAATGCTTAACGGCCTATTGAGAAGTTAACAAAAATGGGCATCCAATGATGAAAACATGACAAGTTTTAAGGGAAAAAGCCATGGGGTCACATACGCGACATTATCATGGGATGCATCTACACCCACAGCTGCCAATCATTTTTGGGCGTACACTGGGCGGCAAGTTGGAGCCCGCACACTCATGATCCAACACATGGCGTGAGGACTCGGTGGCGCATGGTCATACATGGCGTCCCACCGAACCTTAAGCTCGCGCCAGGTAGCCTCGACGTCGTCGCATGTTGGTTTGGGCGGACAGGGAATGTCCACACCCCATGGACCGCGTCGACTGTGTTTGATGTCTCCCCAACCGATCATCGGAGGTTGTGTTCGGTCTATGGACATCGGGTTCATGTCACTCGTTGACATGTGTGCAAGTTGCGCAAACAATCGTGAACTCACCGGTTAAAGCGGTGGGTTTTAATGTTCAACTAGCGTTCTTTCACGCAGTCAGGAAGGGCACGCTGCAGGGCGTGATGTGCGTGGTGGTGACCGATGAACCGCGCGTTTGGCCGTCGTCGATGGTCTGACCAATCGCGACGGTTGGACCAATAGCGATGGTCAACGGAGTTGTCGTCATCGGCTGTAGTCCAGGGTATCGAATGGTCAGGTGAACATTGTAGGCGAGTAAGACAAACAGTGTTGCACATATGCAGCATGATTATGACTAGGTCTTGTTCGTCAAGTGTCTACTATTTGGCTGATTTCGTTGTGGGTATCCGGTCATTACTTTTACATGGTGTGGCATGCCGTGTAAAATGTGTCGGAATCGGATATGCCGTCTTTAATGCAGCTGAAACCGGATACGCGGTCCCAAATTGAACGTGGTCTGGGTATCCGGTTCCATTTTGAGCACCCGCGGGTAGGACAGCTTCAGTTTTGGATATGGTGGGTATCATTCCGTCCGAAGAAAAAACATTCCCTCAGGTTCACCCCTTCTCATGTAAGCTGAGGTGTTGGAATGGAGGTCGAGGCTGGGAAGCAACTTACGTGGCATTCCACTGCGCCACTCAACTAAGAAAGTAATAAAACCCCGAGTCTGTCGTCATTGGCTCGCATCCATCACCAGTCGTCATGAAACGTTTGTGTGACGTCACTTCGCTGGGCCCGAAGGTCACGTGATCGAGAGCCAATCGAAAGGCGTTGCAACAATTCCCAACAGTTCGCTGATGAGGTGTGTCAACCTTCCACTCACTGACAGCGGCGCA
>SZWC01018014.1:43402-58280 GCA_023375785.1 Penium margaritaceum | reverse complement strand
TGCTTATGGAACGCGCCGTGTTTCCTCATCGCAGATGTGAGACGTGCATTGTCAGGTGGTGCTGGACACTTTGGCAGAGAGTGGCCAGTAGCGCCATAGTTCCAGCAGGTGACGGAGTTGGAGGATGACGTGGAAGGGGAGGGGCTGTTAGACCCCTTCCCTTTCCCACGTCTGGTCTGCCCACCAGCACCAGATCCATGGCGACCCTTGCCTTTTCCACGACCACGGCCACTCCGCCGCATCTCAACTGAGAAGCATGGTGGCCAATGTGGAGGATGATGATGATCAAGACGATGAGGACAATGAGGTAAAGTAGGCAGACGAGGAAGGAAGGGCAGTGATAGCAGCTGCGACTTTTACACGGTGGATGTGTTTGTTTTGCAATCACTCCACCATTCTGTGAGAGGCAGGGTGGTGAACCCCCAAAGGGCAACAATACCGGGTGGAGCGTTAGCAGGGGTGGGCTCAGCTGCTGGATGCTCCATCTCTATGGCCTTCACCTCCCTGAAGATTTCGGATGGCTTGGAGATGAGGTCGTTGACAATAGACACAACTGCAGGGAGCTGTCCATGTGTCGACTTGCCCAAGTCATGCAGTAGAGAGAGACTACGAGCCAAATAGGCATCCACAGTCTTATCAACACGCATAGAGAGCATGTTGAGCTGGACTGTGAGGACACTCTGTGCTGTGTTGCTTGTGAAAGTGGTGCAGTATTTTATGAGGGCGTAACTGCCAATGGAATTAGCAGGTGTGCGACATGCTGTGTCGGCGTTGTAGGACCTGATCAGTTGGATCACCGGTTCTAGCAGAGATGAGAGCACAGAAAGCATGAGCAGACTCAACATTGGCTGGAACAAAAGGGGGATTAGATTAGGGCTTTGGTTCATGGTATTGTTGATACCCCCAAATTTGCCGCGCAGTGCTCTCCTTCCGCGCTCCCTGGTTCCGCGCCGGGTCTGCTCCGCGTTTCTGCCGTTCCGCGGTTCCGCGGTGCAATTGTTCACTGGTCCTCCGCTGCCTCTCCTGGTCTTCCGCGGATGCCTCCCACCAACAGGACCCGCGCGTGGGTAGTGCTCCGCGACTCTCTCCCTGCCGGCACGAGAGTCTGCCACCTCGTGGCCTCTGACTCCTCCGTCCGCGGAACCCCGTTCCGTGGCTGTGCGCAAGGCCGCGACGTCGCCGGCAGCATCCTTCACCCTTCTTGCGTTCCTTGGTGGTGACGGTTCCTAGTGGAATCCTTGTTGGACCCAAGATCAGAAGTGGAGCGACCACTAGGACATGCACACTCACTCGGAGGAGAAGACTTCGTCCTCCGCGGAATGCCTCCGCGGAGAGCACTCTTCCTGTTCCTTAGATGGGGGGCGGATCTCAGATAGGAAGCGGGAGTGGAAGTAGGAACTTGATTGATAAATGCGCGGATCAATGATACATCAGGCGGCAGTCTGGATTTGAATGAGTCAGGACTTGAATCTTTCAACTGGAAATGATACTTGCATCAAGTCAGACAATACAAGATCAGACCAAGATCACGTCACACTGGTTTCTCCGCTACACATCTACTTTACAATCACCCAACCTAGCCCTCCAAGTCTCCTACCACACTCTTCCCTCTACTTTGGACTCCGCACGGTACGTTACGCGCACCGCGGGTCTCGTCCTCAATCACACAACAGACTACTTCTACATTTCTCTGCCCTACTACTGCTTCTTCCCTCACTCCACGGCTTGGGTGCGCGTGGTCTTGTGTTCTTCCTTGAATCTTCGTCTTCGCGCGATACATCCTCCCGGCCCTCCTCCTTGATCACCGCTACCAACCCTGGGCTCTCATTGGCCGAGCTCCTGCCGCCCTCTTCCCGACATCCGGTTCTGCGAGCGGATGTCTTGCACGTCCGACGCTCCTGGTTCACTCCCACCTCTCTGCGGCTCGGCACATGTTCTCTTTCCACCGCGGATTCTCATCCCTGCCTATCCCGCCTCTTTTCGCCTCCTCCGCGACCATCGCTTCAAATAGCCGTAGAGAAGCCGCCGTTGATTTTTTGTTCCCTGGCGGCAACTTTTCCCGCCTGTCCTCCTCCTCCGCCACTGGGTTCCGCACCACCCCACTCTCTACCGCAACCTCATTGCGGGAGCCAGCATCCCTTGCGCATCCTCCGGTGCTCTGCGGCCTTCCCTTCATCCTCCTCCGCGGACCTGTGGTCGCGGCCACCTCTTTCCGCGGACTTGTGGGTCGCGGCGACTTCCTTCCGCGGATCCACCTTCTTCCAGCGGAGATGCAGTGGATCCCTGCCTGACACTGATGCCCCCAACCCCCCTTTTTTAAGACTCTGTCCCAGAGTCTCGTCAGCGCAACAGGCGCGTAAACGTCCCTTGGGGACCCGGCCGCTGCCGTTGTTGGCAAGAGCGGCAGTATGTCTCCACCTCCCCGCTCTCTCGTTGATATCTTGCGGAGCACTCCTGATGCACATACAGCTGGCACCCCTCGCACCGGGCTCCGGCAGTGATGTCCTCCGCGCCCAGTCTTCTTTTGCAGGTAGAGCAGTGTGGGATCCGTTCATACGTCCTGCAACTGGTACAGTGGTACACCATCTGCCCCTCCTCATTCCTTCCCACCTTCGTAGCACACTGCGCGTGGGCCCATCCTCCGCAATGCTCACAGTGGCATGCCATCCCTGTGACGATCCCCATGCATCCGTCTCCGCAGCAATGCAGCCCGGAACTTTCTGCCCCCCAATCCTCTTTTCTGGGCTGAGCGAGGCAGCGGTGATAGGTCCACACTCCTTCCTTACCCCTCTTGCCGCACCGCTGGTGGCACATCTTCAGGCACATGCTACATCCCTTCCCGAACTCCGCCATCCCTCCCCGGCAGGCAGCGCATGCAGGTTCTTGGGTCTCCGTGATGAAGCTGAGGTAGCAGTCCGTCTCAAGGAGCTCATTGCCCACACATTGGTGACATTGGCCCTTCCAGGCGGAGCTGCCCGTCACCAGGCATTCGCGGTGGGCAGGCCTCGTGCAGACGGCACACCTTTCCCCATCTTGCACCGTCTTCAAGCATGTGGGACATGCCGCGGATTGATGCCCTTCCTCTCCCGGTACCTCCTCTTCCTCTTCCGATTCTTCCTCTTCCTCCTCCTCATTCACTCGGGGTGTCTTGCGGACACCTCGTCGCTTTTCAATCTCCTCTTTGCACCTTCTGCACACCGCAGCCCCACTTCGCCCTCCACGCCTGTCACGAGGTGGCGCCAGGCAGCCAGTGCAGATTTTGCAGAGGCATCCGCCACAATCCTGCACCGCCACTCCCCACCATTGGCCGCATTGGGCACACTTCTTCTCTTCCAGTTCCTTCCGCCTTCTCTCTTCTGCCGCGACCCGTCCCTTCGCCTGCCACTGCCTCATCGTGGCTCCGGAAACCGTGCGCGGACCTTTCCTTCTCTCAGGGGGCCCCTCCTCTTCTTCCTCTTCTTCCTCCTCTCCCTCCTCCTCTTCTGGGTCCCACCTTCCGCGGGATGGTACTCCCCCAGCACCGGGTCCCGCTCCTTCTTCCTCATCCCATTCCTTCGTGGCTTCCTCCTTAGCTGCCTCCCTCAGGCACCGCAAGCAAGTGCGGTTTCGTCCAATGCAGGTCTTGGAGGTTCCGCCGGCATACTGGTGTGCGAGATTTCCGCACACCTGGCACACCACCTTTAGATGTGGCTTAGCAGGGAGATTTTCTCTGCACCATACGCACAGGCCCGTGTAGTTGGCCAGGGTCTTGGAGCTCATCGGCACCCTAGTCTGCGATGGTGCTTTCTGGGATTGCTGCTGGGCCACCTCTGCTGAGGTTTGCTCGGGCTGTTGCTCGAGCCTACCTTCAGGCTCCTCCCTCTTCCTTCGTTCCTGCAGTTCCCTCTGTTCCTGCCGCCTTTCCTCCCGCTGCTCCAGCTGCTGCCCCCGCTGCGGCTGCTCTCGCCGTTGTTCCTTCCTCACCTCCTCCGCGGCCAGTTCGCGGACATCGGACTCTTCCTCCTCCACCTCTTCTGGTTCCTGGCTCCACACCTGTTCCTGCTGCGACACCTGCTCCTCATAGTCGTCCAGCACCTCCTCCGCTCTCCATCCCCGCGAGCCCTTCCGCTGTCCCATGGGCGGTAGGCGACCTCCTGTCCCGGGGATGTGCGTTTGCCACGCTGGTGGCAACAGCACAAACTCCGTGGCCGGATAACTGTGGTCGCTGAACCCTTTCGGCCCCTCCAACCACACTTGCCCTGCCTCAACGCTGGCCACGCGGTACACCTCACGCGGCTCTCCTGCCTCTCGCCCCGCATTGGGGAAGGGGCGGAGATACACCAAGTGGCCCTCTTTGATGGGTCCATGGTTCAGTCGTCGGTTGGCTGCATCGCATCTGCGCCAGGCAGCGACAGAAGCCCTCAACCGCGCCTCTGCTCGCATGGCCTTTGTCCTTTCGCAGCGTTCGTGGAACCATTCCGCGACCTCCCTGTCCTTCTCCTCCTCCGAGCGCTTCCCTTGTTCCTCCGGAGCAAGTGGTAGCCTCAGCGGCTTCTGGGGCATGCCCATTGCAGCCCGCGGTGGCTGACCGAAGAGCAGCATGTGGGGTGAGAAGGAGGTTGCACGGCTGGGTGTTGTGTTGCTGAAGTGCGCCGTCTTCTTCAGCTTCTCTGCCCAGCTGCTTCCCTCTGCGGTGGCAACTGCTCGCTCCAGTATCTCATGCACCCGCTCCACTTGCCCCTGGGATTCTGGCCTGTACCGCCCGGAGTGTACATGGCTGACCCCCCATTCCTCCAGCTCCTCTCTGAATCCCCCCATGAATTCTGTGCCATTGTTGCTATGCACCACATTGCATCAACCAAAGCAGTAAAAGATCTCCTCGCGGATGAATCTTGCCGCGGTGGCAGAGCCCTTGTTGGGCACAGCGCGGACCCAGAGGAACTTCGTGAAGTTGTCCACCGCTGCGATCCAGTACCGGTTCCCTTGGTCGCGTTGCGCGCGGGGGCCGTGGAAGTCAATGATGATCTTCTCCAGCGGCTCGCCGATGGGGGAGGGTTGGAACAGCGGCTGGTCCCGTGGTGTGGTTTTACGTGCTCGCTCGCAGGGGGCGCAGTGCTGCACCACTTCCTTGATGAGAGCCGCCAGATTCGGCACATGGATGATGGGCGTCAGGCGGTCCTTCAGCGCCTGCGTGCCGATGTGGTGATGGCGGTGGTAGGCCTCCACCACTGCCCTCTGCAGCATGGGCGGGGGCACCCACAAGACGCGCGGAGTTAGTCTCTAGAGGCAGCCATCTTCCCACGCATAATACTCGCACAGACGGGCCAGGTCATCCTTCTTCCTCCGGTCGAACTCCACGCCCAGCCGTGTTTCCAGATCCGCGTACACCTTCTGCGCCTCCGCCTTCTGCTGCTCCTTGCTGCTGGCGCGGAGAAGGATGTGGGCGGTCTGCCAGATCCACCAGTCCTGCGTCTCCATGGGCCCCTTCCTCCCCGCTTTTTCTGCCCCCGCTTCCCCCGGCTTTCGTTTTGTCTCCGGCACTCTTGCCGGCAGTCCGCGCGCTCGCCCCCCATCCTGCTCCGCCTTCATCGCCTCAAACTTCTTGCGGTTGTCCTCGTCGTAGACTGGCGGCTCTCTGTCCCAGGAGTCAGGTGCAGGGAACAGTCAAAGGATTCCAACCGCTTGAAGTTCCCCTTCGTCCCACTGGTCTCACAGCCTTGTCTCAGTGGGGCCACTCGGTCGTCTGCCGTGTCCGCCAACGCGGTGCAGCTCAATCACCTCCTCCCTTCTCTGCGGGGCCGCTCCTGGGGCCCGTAGTAGTCCCTGGCTGCGTGTGATGGGCTGCTCCTCTTCTGAATCTCCTGGTGATTCACTGATCTCGGAAACCACCATCACCGCCGCCTCTTTCTCCGTGCGTCCTCTCTTTTCTGCCCCCTTGCGGATGGCTGCTGTAGCGGTTTCTCCCAAGACAGGCCACAGTGAGGCCGGCACCATTTCCACCAGCATCTGGACCTTGCGGAAGACTGCCATCAGGAGCTCTGCTGCTTGCGTGGCCTCCCATTGGGCTTGCGCCAACTGCTCCGGAGAAACACTGGAGCTGGAGCCTTTGTGTGTTCGAGGCTGTTTCTCCCTCCGTGGCTCCGCGGTCGCTGCCTCATCCGCTTTCCGCTTTCCTTTTGAGGCGGGAGTAGTTTCCTCCGGGAAAGTCTGCTCGAGCTCTTCGCTTCGGCCGGTGTCTGCTGCCGGCGCTACTGCCCTGGTCTGGCTAACCGTCGATGCTGCCTTCCGCACTACCGCCGCCGCTCAGGGCTGGAGTTGTGCCTTCCGCCGGAGGGAGCCAGCAGATGGCTCCGGGCGGTGGCGCTTGGCACCAGCCTTGTGCCTCTTCACCGTCTGCTCTCCTTCTTCTGCTGCTACATGCCTCTCCACTGCTCTGGCTATCGTCATTCCCCTTACTATCTCTGCCATTGTGCTAACTGCTCCTGCTCTGGCTGCCTCTGCAGCTGCTTATGTTGTTGTCCCTACTTGTGCCTCTGTGGCTGCTGCTGCCGCTACCTCTGCCTCCGTCACTGCTGCTACTGCTACTACCTCTATCGCTGCCGCCGTTGCTTCTGCTACTGCTACTGCTACCTCTGTCGCTGCTGTCGTTGCCTCTGTTGCCGCTGCTGCTGCCACCTCCGCTTCCGCTGCTGCTACCGCTACTTCTACTTCCACCATGATTTCCCCTATAAGTTGCTCCGCAGCTTCCTTATTTGCCTTAGGCGCCGCCTCCCGCTCCTGGGCCAATTAGGCCTCTGTCACCGCGGGCTCCGTGGCCGCCCGTTCCGCCTCGGCTGCCTCCTCCTCCCATACTTTCCGCAAGCGTTCTTTCATCTGCTGCAGCTGAGGGGTGGATTGGGTGTACTCACGGGCCTCTTCTACCGCCGCGTCCCTCTTGCTCTTGTCTTCCCGGCATATCTCCGCCGCCTCCTTGGCCTAGTGTTGCACCTCCTCCTGCCTGAGACGCAGTCCCTTTCCTTGCACCACAGTCCACTGTCCTTCCGCAACCGTTGTCGCCACCCTGGTGCGTAGTACATTCTGGAGCGTCAGCGTCCAGCACTTCTCCATAGCCTCCATCCAGCGTCCCTCAGGCACCTGAGTGTCAGCAAGCCGCGATATCTCCTCCTACGGGTACTGAATACTCGACTTGGCGTAGGTGAGGTTGAGCAAGTATCCCCACCTCCACTCATCCGCCGCGGATCTTCGTCGTGGTGCCTCCGCCGATCCTGGTGTCTGGTCGTTCACGTGGTACAGAATGAGGGCTTTGGCCCTCTCCTAGAGCAGATGCACGTAACGTCTCTCCAGACTACTCCGCTGGTCCCTCCGCACCCTGTTCCACCACACTCGAGCGGCCTCCAGTGATGGATCCGGCCGCTCGGTGTCCCGCAGTTCCGCGACACCTGTCATGTCACTGGTCAGCCCTGGGTTGATGCTCAGGCTGTCCCACAATGCCAAAACGAGGCGTTCTGCGCCTGCTGTTTCCAGCAGCTGCACCTGCCTTTCGTGCAGTCCGAGGGCTAGCGCACCCGTTGCCGCTCCCTTCAGCACCACCTACCACATTTTGCCGAACAGTGAATCCGCAAATTCCACGCGGATCACGTCCGGAATCTCCGTCAGCAGTTGGAGCATGACGCTGCTCACGACTTCAAACAGCAAGGCTTCCTTGGGCTGCTCCCCGCTATCCCCCGAGCTTTCTTCGAGGTGCGTTCTTGCCCTTTCCATCACCGTTCCTGTGCCCAGCAGGGGGCGTGCGCATTGCCGGGTTGGGCTACCGCGCGAAGTCGGCGGCGAGTGGGAGAGCGCCGTCGTCGCCACGGAGGGAGCTGGGGCAGTCAGTACCTGGGCCCCATCTCGCGAGCTTGGTGTCGGTGTAGCGGTTGTTCTTGCCGCTGTTTGCATCGCTCCTGCCGCGGGCTCCGTGCGCCTGAGGATCCGCGTTGGTGGTGTGCTTGTGGCCGGGCTCTATTGCGATGGGCCTGTCGATCTCGCCGCAGGCGGCGTGGCTTGTGTTGGTGTTCCTCCCGCGGGGCTGGACCGCGGTGGGATTGCCGCTGCTGGTGTTGGGGTTCGTGTCGGGCTTGTCCCTGCGGCGGGGCTGGGCCGTGGTGAGGCCGCAGCCGCTGCGGGCAAGGCCGTCACTGGTGTCAGAGGTGTTCTTGCCGCAGGGTCAGGTCGGGACACGCCTGTCGCAGCCGTGTGTGATGCTGGTGCCCTTGCCAGTGGTGTTCTTTTCGTGGGACCCGGCCGCGGTGGGGCCGCTACCCCCGTTGGTGGTGTTGGTGTCCGTGCCGGTCGGTGTCCCGCGCCCGTGTTAAGAGCAGGACGACGTAGCTGACGTCGGGAGGGTCCATCCCCTCGCGACGGAGGCGCGGTCCCCGTGCCTTGCTGGTGTGCCATGTCGATGGTTCCGCGGGTGAGAGCCCAGCTCCGCGTGACCCTTTGAGTGTGTCGAGTGCCTGTGAGAGTTGAGTCAGAGGTGGGTAGGGTTGGGCGGGGAGATGGTCGAGGCGAAGTGAAGAGTGGAGTGAATGATCGAACGCCGGAACTCGAAATGAGACTGAGGATGCCGGCACTGATCAATATATCCGCTTGGCACGGTGCGAGCCAGTCCGCCGCGAGAAGGATATCATACGTGCGGACGTTGTAAACTTGGACAGTGTGCGCCGCATGTACATTTGCCACCTGCATGGGAAGGCCCGCGACCTGTCCGAGTGGCGCGTCGATGTCACCGGTGGAGATAGAGAAGCGGAGTCGAGTGGACTGGATGAGGTGCTGCATGTGGAGCGAGCGGACCATCCGGAGCGCGATCGTGGTGTGTGTGGCACCGGTGTCCATTATGGCCACAAACTTGCGTCTGCATATCCACACGTAACACCATGCCACATGGACCTCAAATGGTGCGGGTAGTCCGGGGGTGAGGGCCGCGGGTGACCAGGTGCGTGAGGCACGTGTGGCGGCATCACGCGCATTAGAGTGAGTGAGGAGGATGCATCGGGATAGCAGGCGGATACCGGTCATGCTATCTCGCGTGCATGAGAGGCGGACGCCAAGAGGAGAAAGGGAGGGATTGTGATTGGCGAAGAGGGCATGGAGACTTTGTGCGGACTCAAGGGAGTGAAGGAGGAAGTCTACCAGGGTGAGGAGATGGTGGTTGTCGAGGAGTGGGGTAGCGGGAACATGAGGAGTGTGCGAAACCGGAACAGCACCACCACCACCACCGCAATGGGATCACATGCTCCACTCACGACTCTCTCCCACACAAAAGCAGGACTTCTGCGACCTATAGGACGCATTTGCGGACATCTTCGCGGGGTCCGCGGTTGATCTGGGGGCCGTGGAGACCTTCCACGTCATCTCCATGGGGGATTCCGCGCCCACAAAACAGAAAGTGCGGTGCATCCTCCCTGAGCAGGAGAAGATCATCACCGAGGGGCTCGCGGAACTCAAGGCGCAAGGGGTGATCGTCCCCATCGTCAGCCCCTGGCGTGCCAACTTGGTCATCGTGGGGAAACCGGATGGGTCCAAATGATTTTGCGTCGACTTCCGCGACCTCAACCATGTAACCGAGGAGGATGCGTATCCCATGCCACTGATCGTTGACATACAAGAGCGTCAACAGGGTCGCGGATGGTTCGCAAAGCTTGATGTCAAGGCTGCCTTCCATGCCGTCCCCATGCACCCAGACTCCATTGCCAAGATAGCATTCGTGACGCCAGAGGGTCTATACGCGTTCACACGCATGCCCTTTGGACTCCGCAATGCCAGCGCGACTGTTTCAGCGGATCATGGACTCCACCCTCCGCGGCATCCCCAATGTCAGCTGCTACATTGACGACATTATGGTTGCGGCTCACACCTTCGAAGAGCTGTTCTCCTCCCTGGCCGCTGTCTTCGTTGCCCTCCGCAAGGCCAACCTCAAGCTCAAGGCAGCCAAGTGCTCCATCGGAGCTGCGGAAATGGAGTTCCTTGGCTTCGTGATGAGTGGGGATGGTATCAAGACTGATCCTGAGAAGATTGCGGCAGTGCAGGAGTGGCGTCAGCCCACTTTCGCGGGACAAGTCAAAATCTTCTTGGGTTTTGTCTCCTTCTACCGGAAGTTCGTCCGCGACCACGCACGCATCATCAAGCCACTCCAGGAGTTGACGCACCAAGATGTGCCTTTTGACTGGACATCAGAATGCGCGGACGCCTGGGTGGAAATCAAGCACCGCCTAGTCACTGCACCCATGCTCAAATTCCCCGACTTCAACCTCCCATTCTCCATCACCACTGACTGGTCGCGGGACGGCTTGGGCGCCATCCTATCCCAGATAGTGCAGGAACCAACCCAAAAGGTGATTGCGTACGCCAGTCGTGCTCTCACCAAAGGAGAGCAGAAGTACCCGCCGGTGAAAGGCGAGTGCCTGGCTGTCCTTTGGGCACTCTAACACTTCCGCGACAACATAAAGAATGGCAAACCATTCACGGTCTTCACGGACCATCAGGCTCTCCAATGGCTCCTCACCACCCAGAACCATGAGGGCATCCTAGCCAAGTGGGCACTCCTCCTGCAGGGCTACAACATGAAGATCAAGTACCAGCCTGCGGTTGCCAACTGCAACGCGGATGCTCTGAGCCAACTTCCGCGCCATGACTGGCCAGAACCTGACCAGGCACCTCCGGATGCCGCAGAGCATATCCCTGATGTCCTGGCACCGCCACCAGACACTGAAGCGCAATGGGAGGGAGTGGCACGAGAATTTGATGAGGAGGAACAGGAGGTTGCCTTGCAACTCTTGACTGAACTCGACCCTACCGCATAGGTCGCACTCGCGGAGACCCTACCAGCCCTCTCCATGTCTGGACTACAGCTTGCTCGTCGGTACAACCCCACCATCCGCGGGTGGACGCTGGAGGAGATCGCATCCCATCTTCCCCCACGACATGCACCCCCGCGAACCTCGCGACCGTCCGCCGCTACACCACACCCCGCTCCTCCTCCTCGAGTGGAGGGCCAGCTCCAAAGACTCTCTGTCCCCTATACCACAGCCCTAGGAGGTTGGTCTGTACTCTGGGCTCGGTTGACTCTTCCGCGAGTTCTTGCCATTTGCCGGCTGTGATCTGCTCCGCGTTAGGCACATCCGCTAAGAGAGGTTGCACCCTGCTTGCATGGGCCTGAGAGTCCTCTTCCGCAGCATCCAGGAGGGAGAAGGACTCGCCGCCGGTAACAGTTATCGCTACCCTGTCGCCGATGGTGATGGGGCAATGTGCTTCCTCCCCGAATGCAGAGCTGAGTTGCATGATTCCAAGGGAGAAGAAAAGGTTGGCCTGCCGCGGCACCAAGTAATCCATGTCCAGAAGCACGTCATACGTTTGGGCTCGCGTAACTTGGAAGTTCAATGGTTCATGAAGGGATCCCACCTGCATGGGAAGGCCGTGAACTTCTCCGTCTCCATAGTCCATTCCGCCCGCCGAGTTGGTGAAGAGGCGGCGCGTGGGGAGGATGCGGTCTGCCCATCCGACCACCAGGAGGACGCGGAACGCCACAGTGGTGTGAGTGGCTCCCGTGTTGATGATAGCCAGGAACTTCCTTCCACAGATCCAAACCACACAGCAGGCGACCTCGTAGTGGATGTCGTCCCGTCGCGGTGGCTCCAAGGGCTGTGGTGCCCATCCCCACTCTCCTTCCGCGAGACTTAGTGCCAACGAAGTCTCGGGTACCGCACGACGGGTGTTCTGTGTGCCGGGTGTAGGCGTGGTACAGTTGAGGGAGATGCCCACAGCTTGGAGGCGTTGATTGGCCCTGGCGAACTCCTCCTTCAGTCGCGGTGCAATCTTGGGATGAATGCGGAGGAACTCAAAGAAATTGGCTTCCACAATGGGGGTGGTAAAGAGGCGTTTGACGGGATCAGTGCTTCTCTCCACGACTACTAGAGCTATGTTGGGCGTTTGCGAAGATGGGGCAGGTTGCTTCTCCACCGGGAGTGGTGGTTTTGCTTGTTGTTGTTTCTCCGGCACGATGGTGCGATTGACAACTGCCTCCTGGAATCGCTCCTCCGCGGCCTCTGCTTTGCGCCTCAGGTCCTCTTGTACCCTGGCTGCCACCTGTAGGTCCCATTCGCGCAGGCCCAGTTCTTGGGCTCGTGCGATGAGAGTCGTCTCTTCGGTGGTGGGAGGCACCTTTGTGGTCTTGTCCTCCGCCATCGGTAGCCCTAATTTGACGTTGTGGGCTCTGCTCGCAGGGTTCACGGATGCCTGTGGGTTTGGCAGAATGCCTTGTCCACTGGGGGCAGCTTGGGGTTGATGATCCGGTGTCTGTCGCCCAGCTTGCGTCTGCTGCTGATGCTGCTGGGCCTGCCATGGTTGATTATAGTACCGCTGCCACTGCTGCACCATGGGGTCCTGCTGCATGGGGTCGGTGCGCGGAGCACCCTGTCGTTTGCGCGGGCAATTCCGAGCGATGTGCTCCAAACTCTGGCAGGTGTAACACGCTTTCGGCTTGGGTTGAGAGGCCTGTGTCGCTGGTGCTAGAGTGTGCGTGTCTCCGCCTTGATGCTGCCGCGTAGATCGCTGCCGCGTGGAAAGGGCCGTGGCGTCCTGCACCGCATCCTGCAGGGACTGGTAGCGCTCGGGGATCATCAGACTGCTGATCTCATCGGGGAGTGCGCGGATGAGATTCTGCAGTAGGACCCACAACGGCAGTCCTTCCCCTTGAGAGCTCTTTGCGACTGATGCCCAAGTGAGGAACTAATCCAAAAACCTGCGAATGTCGGCATCCTTCCGCATGACTTCCTTTTCAATCTTGCGGAGTGCCTCTTCCTTGGTCAGCCGCTTGAAACGCTCGATCAGCGGGTTGCCAAAGTCCTCGAAGGAGCTGAATGACGCTCGCGCATTGTACCAGTCCTCCGCTGCACCCTGCAGATGGAGCTCCGCGGTGGCCAAACAAAGATCTGGTGGCATCCGCCCTATGCTGGCATGTATGGTGATCTGCTTCAACCAGGTCCACGGGTCCTCCTCAGGGGTTCCCTTGAAGATGTCCAGCCACGGAATATTGGCTGGTTCCGTGCGCACGTACTGCACCTGGGGCACGGTGTTCCGATTAGCCATAGATGTCACCGCGGGGAGTGGGTACGAGGTCGCAGCTGCCGAATAGCCCACGTGGCTAGTTTGTGGCTGCCCCTGAGATGCTGGTGTGGGGCCGCTCATTGGAGCTGCCACTTGGAGAGTAAAGTAGTGAGTCGCAGTGGTCGCTTGTGTCGCGTAGGGTGCGGAATAAAATGTAGTCCCTGGGGGCGGTGTCTGGGTGCTCAGTGCAGCAGAGGCTGTAGGTCCTGGCAGCCAATAGCCCTACGGTGGAGGGTGTGACACTGCCGAGTGGTAGAGCGGGGTGGTAGTAGGTACTGCAGGGGTGACAGTGGCTCCTGGGGTCGGCGGGAGCGTAGAATAGGCGGAGTGGGGCACAGTCGTCGATACCTGGCTGGTAGGTGGTGGTGCGTGAACCGCGACTCCACCTGGCACGGTGCCCATCGGCTGCGGATGATAGATCGGGTGTCCAACCATCACGGGCATCAGCTGCGCCGCCATGGGGACTGGCGGTGGTTGTGACGGTGTCTGCTGCATAGGGGCCTGCTGTGCTACTCCTGCTGCGGAGGACGTGACCCACGGGCCCATCATCATCCAGCCCGGCGGGGCTGTGGTAGAGGAGGTTGTTATAGGCCTCGTTTGCGGCAGACTCCCAGGCAGTCCTGGGTGGGGGTGACGTTGGGGCCCTGTAAGTGGCTGCTGTGTTGCTTGCAGCGGCTGCGGACCCAGAAGGGGTTGGTGAACCATCACCTCTCTCTGTTCCAATGGCGGTGTTCCTTGCCATCCCGTTAATTTTGGGTTTGGATTCGCCGTTGCCCTTGCGCTTGGTGCCACTGGGCTGTTTACCATATTTGATCGTGGATTCACCTGGAGAGATACTTCTTCCGTCGCGGTGGACGGCCCAGCGCTAGCTGTCTGTCCCTCCGCTGACCGTTCTGCTGCGTGTGGATAGGGCTGCTGCTCCGCTTTTGGCATGGCAGGCGGCATGCCCAACTGTTCGGTGAATACTCCCTGTGACGGCTGCCTCACCCCCCTTGTTCCCCTTGCTAAAGGTGAGCGTTCCGCCGACATGCACCCCAGCTGGGGTTGGTGGCGGTGGGCACCCTCCATGGTTGGCATCCGGGAGACATATGGAGCCGGGGAGGTTTCCAACCCTGCTAGGGGCGCGGAGTGCAGGTAGTCCTCCTCTTCTACCCGTGGCGGCTGTCTTCCGCTGCGCCGCTGGTAGACTGGTCCTTGGTATGCCACGGGCTTCCCGCTCTCGGAGAGTCCTTCTGCTGGCGGTGGCACATTGGAAAACCACCGCTGCTCCATAGAGGCGTTGGCCTGGAGCTGGTGGGTTCCGCGCACTTCTTGGCTGTGTACGCTTTCCACCTCCACGCGGTCCTCCAACGCGTCCATGATGCGCCGCCAATGTAGCTGTTCCAGCCACTCGGTGACTCTTCGGTGTTGCACCAGTGGATCCGCGCCTGGCGACGAACTGACGGGAGTGCGAGAGGGCGTGGGGGAGGTGTCTCTACTATCCACCTGTGTGGCTGCACGCCGCGGCAGGAAGTGGCGTGCAGAAGTTTGCTGTGAATGCTGCTGGTGCCGCCTCCGCGTGTCCTGATGCACGAAGCAGGCAACCGACATGTATGACTGAATCTGAAGGTCACGTGCAGTTCTGCTAAGCAATGAGCAAGGAACTCTCCACGCTCACCGCACCATGACACTGATACCCCCAATTTTGCCACGCAGTGCTCTCCTTCCGCGCTCCCTGGTTCCGCGCCGGGTCTGCTCCGCGTTTCTGCCGTTCCGC
>SZWC01018014.1:22952-41124 GCA_023375785.1 Penium margaritaceum | reverse complement strand
TGATGCTGCTGATACTGCGATGACTGCTACCGATAAGGACGTGGAGACAATTAGACAGGCGAGCCCGGTCTGGGCAGCACCGGTGAGGGTGAAGATGGCCACAACTGTGAAGATGAGGATATGGACATGATGACTGAACGTGGATGAGGAGACTGTGGAGGAAAATTGAGTAGCAGAGGAGTGAATGGAGTTGATGAAACTGGAGAAGGTAGTGGTTGCTACTGCTGCTGCTGCTACTACTACGTCGGCTTCAGCGGCAACCTGTGTTGCAACGTTGACTGCGGTTTGCTTCTAGAGGTCCCTGATCAACTTCTATAGCGGTGAAGGTGTCAATGGCCCTACCAGCAGCAGTGCTGACGGGAGCACATGCGGCACGTGCCATGGCAGCAAAAGTAGAAGAAACAGCAGCACTGGAGACAAGCGTAGCTTCCAGGAAAGAATGTACGTCACATGGTCCAGAGGATGGAGCCACAGAACCAGATGATGCTCCAGATGCAGCACGACAAGGGACTGAGGGTCTATGGGCTGCTGTTGGTACCACTATCCCACCAGGGGTGGCACACAGACTCTGCCGGCGCGTCCTATGGGCAATGGGAGGGCTTACAGAAGATTGAGGAGGATGCTGGTCCCATGGCGGTCACGTGGCTGGCGCATTCTGCACTCTCGGCGAGTCATCACAGGCAGACTGGCAGTAGGCGATGCACTCGGCTGCATCCTCACGTGCGTAGTGAGCGGTAGTGTTGTAGTCCTAATCGGGGTGGTATCCTGGACTGTGACCACACCTCACGCTTTTTCCTCTCCTCGTTTTACGCGAGCTTCTCGTTGATGCAATGGTGCTCACTTGCAGCCGATGGAGAGTTCAGGAGTGGCTCAGTTTTGGAGAAGCCAGGGTGGCGATACCAGCAGCGGATGCAGCAGCAGCAGCTGCTGCTCTTGCTGTTGTGCAGTGGAACTACGGAACTACTGAGCCGTAATGATCCAGTGCCAGAATCAGTGCCAGCAATGTGTGGCTGTAGAGATGTAATGCGGGGCTAGAATGCATCAACACTATGGAGGTCCGGTGCTCTGATACTGCAGAGCTCTAGAGCTGCAGAGATGCAAAGATGTGCAACTGCAGAGTTGTGGGACCACGGAACGGTGAAGCTGTAGAGATGAGGAGCTACGGAGCTGCAGTACTATCAAATTGCGGGGCTGCGAAGATGCGAAGCTGGGGCTGGAAAATTGCGGAGCTGCAATGCAGGACTAGAATGCCTCGACACAGTGGTGATTCCGGGCTTCGAAGCTTCGGGGATATGGAGCTGTGGAGTTGTGGAGATGAGGAACAACGGAGCTGCGGAATTGTGGAGCTGCGGAACTGCAAAGCTACAATGCGGGACAACAATGCATCAACACTTTTGTAATCCAGTGCTTTGATGATGCGGAGCTGTAGAGCTGCAGATTTGTGGTGATGCGGAATCACAAAGCTAAGGGACTACACAGCAGAGGAGCTACTGAACTGTGAAGTTGTAGGGCTGCAGAGCTGTGGAGCTATGGAGCTACGAGGTTGCAAATCTGCAGAGCTGGAATGCGGGGCTAGAATGCCTTGATGCGGTGGTGATGCGGGGCTCTGATGCTACGGAGCTATGGAGCTACGGAGTTGCCGGGATGCGGAACTACAGAGCTGCTAGACTGCAAAGCTGTGAAGCTGCGGAGCCATGGAACTGCAGAGCCGTAATGCACCAGGGCCAGAATGCATCGGCGCTGTGGTGATGATGTGCTCTGATTCTACGGAGCTGCAGAGTAGTGGAGCCGTACAGCTGCGAAACTGCAGAGCTGCATTGAGGCGGCGGATCAAGCGAGTGGGAGAAGAGGCGACGGCAAGAGTACCACCGCGTATGTCGCTTTTGCCGCACCACATGTCATGGATCCATGGAGTGAAGGAGGTTTTCCCTCCTACTCTGATACCAGTAGGTAATGGTAGGAAGCCGGATTAAGCCTCATAGCATGCAAGTGAGATTCACGTTAGAGCCACGGCGGGGTGAACTTCAAGCAGTTAGAAGAAAACCCTTAGAAAGTGATGAGAGTGAAAAAGAAAGCAAGAGCAACCAGGATGCAAATTGATAGCATCCGGTTGACCGTGCAACGCACGCAAAGCACTCGACGTGGGGCCCGGCCGCCACCACGGGGTTGAACCGAATTGGTCGGCGATATGCCACCGTGATTTTCTCACACTTTGTCATAACCGAGAGTGTGGCCCCGCAGGATTAGCAACCCGGTGCTTAACACCAACACTCCTATCTAGTCATGCATATCAATGCAAAGATGATCACTTTGACCACGAGCGTATTGGATGCATGTCTCCCAATATGTGACTCTCTAATGTTTGTCAAGTAAATGCCAATCACACCATGCGAAAGCTGGCAATTTCCCTCTCAGGCACAATTGAACATGATGTAGCCCACGCCCATCTTGCACCCCGCTCATACGTCTGGGATTCATAGTCCACCATGTGTGTGCCTGAAGCTTCATTTCAGTCTCGTCACCTGTAGTGATGGTGTATGTATGTGGACGGAGTGAAGAGGTCACTTGTATGTCCTGCAGTCACAACCAACAGGGTTTGACTAGGATTTGCAAGGTAAACTTATGAGTTGGCATGTAGAAAATAAAAATGAGAGAAGGGTATACTTGCTCGATTGAAAGGGAGAAACACCTCCTTCTTTTTTAACACACAAACCCTAGTACAATGCATGGATTTATGTTTGGCGATGGCTCTGCCTATTATGCCAAACGGAGCGTAGATGGTGAACAGGCATGAGTTGCGACGCAGAACACAGTTTGGGAATTTGGTACACTTGAGCAATTTTTTATTAGCGGTAAGTGTACTTCGATGACAAGTGTCGAAATGACCGAACACATGTATAAAATTTTCAAGTTACACATGAGACTTGGTTGGGGTCATCGGATTGTTTGTCGAGCGACGCGTGCGGAATCGCTTTGTGAGTGGTTGGATCAAGAAGCTCCGCCAAGGAATCGGGCGGCTTGGAACATCAACAGTGAACATGCCAGATGCATCTTTTTAAATCTTGATGAATCTTGATGTGTCAAGAAGTCGATCAAAAGGTCATGAAACTTCTGTCGATGTTTCTCGAAAGTGGTCGAAGCTGTCAAAACATGCAAGAAGGGACCGCTGGAGGGTGAGGAAAGGTGGCAAAATTGCCCTCGACCGTTGGATTGATGATAGGGGCCTCAACGGGCGGTTGGCTATTATTCTAATGACAAAAATGCCAACTCAGAGAGTTGAGGGAAAAAACACATGCAGAGAGAGAGAGAGAGAGAGAGCAAGAGAGAGAGCGCGAGAGAGAGAGAGAGAGAGCAAGAGAGAGAGCGCGAGAGAGAGAGAGAGAGAGCAAGAGAGAGAGCGCGAGAGAGAGAGAGAGAGAGAGAGAGAGAGAGAGAGAGAGAGAAAGAGAGAGAGAGAGAGAGAGAGAGAGAGCGAGAGAGAGAGAGACAGACAGACACAGAGAGAGAGAGAGAGAGAGAGAGAGAGAGAGAGATAAAAATGACAAGTCCACAACATAAATGCCTGCCGCGACACACGACAGGTGTCGCACACGGCAGTGCAAGGTTTGTCCTAAAACCGGCCCAAAACACTGTTTTGACTGTAATTGTGCGCAAACAAATCAAAACACTACGCCGTCTGAACATAAAGATGTCGACCTGCCTCCTTGCCTGTCCAACGGCTTTTCTCGTCGAACCTGATGTCGCGACTTCGCACAATCTGCTGCCTCCTTGGGTCAAAGAGCCGGTACGCCTTGCTTCTGCTCTCATATCCAAGGAAAATACACCGGCGGGTATGCGGGTCCAGCTTGCTCCGTCCCTCACGTGCCTGCACCATTGCATGTGCAACACAACCAAACGTGCGGAGGTGACCCACCGCCGGCTTCCTCCCGCTCCACACCTCTTGTGGCGTCTTCCACGCCTCGCTCTCCTTGTCCTTCAGCGGCTTGGTCGGCATGAGATTCGTGATGTACGCTGCTGTCCTTGCCGCCTCCGCCCAATACCGTTGTGTAAGGCCAGCGTCGCTCAACATGGATCGCACCATGTTAAGGATTGTGCGATTTGCTCTCTCTACAATGCCATTCTGTTGAGGGGAGGGTGGAGTTGTTTTCTACCACTCAATCCCCTTGCTCTTCATCCACCCAAGGCACCCCGCATATTCACCGCCGTTGTCACTCCGGAAGGCCTTCACCTTCAACTCTGTTTGCCGCTCCATATCTGCCGCAAACTCCCGCATGCATGCAAGGACCTCACTCTTCCGCTTCATTGGGTAGAGGTAGAGTTTCCGGCTGTGGTCATCGATGAAGGTGAGGAAGTAGCAAGCTCCGCCGATGGATCTCTCAAGTGGTCCACACACATCTGTGTGTACCACGGCCAGTTTTGCCGATGCACGTGTCCCCTTGGCGACAAACGGCTGTCGCGTTGATTTGCCAATGATGCATGGCTCACACACGGTCTTCTTGGTTCCATGAAGGCCGCTGATTTGGAGACCCCGCACCACTTCCCTCTTAGCCATCTCCTTCACTGTCGATGGAGAAATGTGGCAGAGTCGGCGGTGCCATAGGTCCAGGTCTCCTCCATCCTTCGTTGCAAGATTGGCGGCGTTGGACCCCACCCGGCTGCTGAGGATCTTCGCTCGTAGCAGGTACAAGTCGTCCTCCCTCTTGGCACGCGCAATCACCTCACCTTTGCCCTCCTTGCGGATGACGACCTCCTTCTTTGTGAAGAGCACCTCAAGTCCCTTGTCGGTAAGTCGGCTGACAGAGAGCAGGTTTGCCCCGAAGTTGGGCATATGCAGCATATCGTAGATTGTGCTCGTGACAGGTTTACCATCCACAACTGACTCAATGTGGACGTTACCCTCACCGGCGGCCATCTCTGTTTTTCCATTGGCCACCGTCATGCATCTCTCCGAGGCGCCGTAGGTGACAAATGCCGCCCTGTTGCATTGCGTGTGGCGGCCTGATCCGGAGTCGATGACGGCAACTCCCGGATCCTTCAAGTTGGTGGAGTTGTACGCCATAAGGGCGTGCTCATCTTTCTTCCCACCCCGCCGCGACCGTTCTGTTTTCTTCTTGGGAAAGTTGCGCGTGTAGTGGCCCTCCTTGCCGCAGTTGAAGCACTCCCCCTTCTTGTCACCCTTCTTGGTGCACTGTTTGGCACACTTCCACTTGTTGCCTCGGCCTCCACTTTGAGGATGAACCGTGTAAGCTGAACTTGATGCCGCTGCACTCTCTCGACCTCCACGTCGCATCCACTCATTACGCACGTACTCAGCAACCTTTGGGTACTTCAGCTCGTCGGAAGGCCAGCGACCAAGGACTGTGATCATGGGACTCCAACTGTCTGGCAAGGCCAGAAGGAGGATCATAGCTTGCAACTGAGATTAGACTCCCCAACCAATGGCCACGCACTCCGCTGCGAGCGACTCAATCTGCTGCATGATCTCCATGATGTTGTCGCCTTCGTTGGCTCGGAGGGTGACAATCCGTTTGAAGATGAAGAGCTGATTGGCAAGGTTGCTTGACTGGTAGATGGAGCAGAGTTTTGACCATGCGTCTACGGTCATGGTGCATCCTTGGATGTGCCCAAGTTGTGGTGGGCATAACACGGACACAAGGAGTGCCAACGCCTTTTTGTTGCGCTTCTTGTATGCCTCCTTCACCTCAGCCGTTGCAGTCTCCGGCGGAGCAGTCTCATCACCTTTTATGAGCTCAAGCAGTCCCTTGTTGTCGAGGAAGACCTCAAACTGCCACCTCCACAAGGCAAAGCCTGTCCCATCAAACTTAAGGACAGCGCAGCTGCTCTCTTGCTCGCTGGTTGCCATGTCTTGCTGTTGGAAGCGTGAAATCAAGCTGGCTTTGAACCCTTCAGAGGCGTGGGCCCATAACCCTTTGTTGGCATGAGGGTGAGTGTGCACCCTGGAGGGTCCCTAGCAGTGGCTGGTTCACACCACCAACTCTTTTTGGAGAGACTGAAACTGTGGAGGCAACTAGTTCCAAGGATGGCAGAAAACTGGTCAGAGATTGAGGCAATAGTTTTGGCCTCAACTGACTGGGAATGAACTCTTGATCAAGGCTCACAAGTAGTGGCATTTTATAGCCACTGATATAAGCTTTCCATAACACCAAAGCATGCCATATTTGAAGCTTCCTAGCCGATTCTATGGCTTCTAGAGTGTCTATTGGTAGGCTGTCCTTTTTCCCACCTAGGAAGGCATCCCTTCCTTCCTCGAGAAGCTTCTGCCCCTTCCTAGATTCCTCAGCTTGGTTCTAGCAGGAGGGAAGGTATCCAGAAGACCTAGATACCTCTAGATGCCTTGTAGGACAAGTCATCCCTTCTAGAAGGTGTGCCACCTTCCTGGACCCTCACCTGGCCTTCTAGAAACTTAAAGAGGAACTCTAGAGGTTGAGCTAGCTTCCTGGCATCTATTTTTAACCTCCCTTGAGGCAGGACAGCAATTCATCTTGTGGTACTTGAACCCGGGCCCCTGCCTCTATAGGTGAACAACATTAACCACTAAGCCACCTTGGCTTGTCTTTTTGGTGTTCCTTTTTAGAGTCACTCCAGCCATGGTGAGGAGCATTACTCCAACAAACACTCCCCCTGGCTGACACAACTGTCAACATAACGATGTTTGAGCAAAGGCAAGGAATGGTGGCTCAGGCAACCAATCATAGCGAGCACGGATCAAGCATACCACAGCGCATGGTCTCCTTGTGACAATTGTGCATCCCACCAAGTGTCTGGGTCTCGACCATGCACAAAGTCAATCACACACCTACGTGTCAAACATCATGCAAGAGAGACAGAGAAACAAGGTCTCCTCATTAACCCAGAAAATGTCTCCGGGTGTTCGGGTCTCGACCACATCATGAATGGAGCATACATAACACATGTAGGCAATGGATGTCACCCTGCTGCTTGTGACACACCTGTCGCTTGGCCATCAGCCAGCTGCTGGCCGGACGTCGGCATGTGTAGGTACAGCTACATCCGCGGCGACGTCGTGGTCATCGAATGTGCGGTCAGTCCCGTGGTGCTCCTCGTGACCCCTCGTGTACAGCCCATCATCCACCTGCTGCTGGATGTCCGCCTGGTCCAAACGTGCATCCTATAGAGACCACTCAGCTGCCTTGAGACGCATATGTACATCCTCCACACACTCCTCGACAGCTCGTCGTGTTGGAACATCCACAGTGTAACAGCGGTTGCTAACCTCCCGGAGCTCGACCATGAGACTGTGCACATGCGCCTCCGCTCGAGCCACCACAGTCTCCTGCTCATCGACCACGGCGCGTAGGCACTCGGGTAATGGAACTGTAGCTTGGAAGAGGGTGGTTGTGTCCTCGGTTGGAACCGCCGTGGTGTCATCGACACCTGTCAGGGCAGCGAAGCATCGGAGGTCCGCAGCTTGCTCTGCATCCTCCATGTCGCACATGCGGACGTCTGCTCTCACCAAGGGGCCAACGCGTGCTCGTGCCACGGCTACTGTAAGAACGACAACGCACTAGGCTCTTACGTCTGCCTCTGACCCTACGTCCGACCATTCCACGACGGACGACTGATCCTCATAGAGGCATTTTTTTTCTTCCTGATGGCCCATCGCCTTCTCATGCTGCCCAATACTATTTATCTGAACCATCTGGGTGTCTGCTTGGGGCCGAGTATAAACATCTCTATCACCTGCTCCTGCTGCTGCCCCTGGCACCATGGCACCTGTCTACACACCAACTAGTGTGAGAGTGCGCACACCGTCAGGCGCAGCTCCTGCATCGGCCGTCATCATGTTATCCGCTAGGGTATCAACGAACACCATCTCCATCCGCGACTCAGACTCAACCTCAGGCCAATCCTCCTCTCACGAAGAGTCTCCATCAGGGCGAACGTCTCCCCCCGCCGAACTCTCCGCTAGCTGAGTCTGGTATGTAGCGTCATCCGCCTCAATCATCCTGCTCTGAAGAGCAGTCACCTCACCAGTGCCGCGACCGTCAGCGGACAAACCATCACCCCCACGTCTGAAACCTCAGCAAGAGCTATGGGGACTTGTCAGACCAACCCATGGATAGGAGACGAGAAGGTCTCGTCACCTGAGACTCCTCCCACAGCTGCGTCTGATGGTGCTGCCTATGCGTGCCGTCCAAGACGAGCAGCTTGCCGTCATGCACGACGAGTGCAAAAAGGAGTGGTCGGGCAAGGGGATGAGGGTCCGTCCGTCGGTATGATGTCGACGGCCTCCAAGGCGGAGCGGAGGGCGACGTATGTAGACGAGAGATCCGGTAAACTAGCATCGTCAGAGGAAGGGATGCATGATCGGGAGGAAGATGAGGATGAAGTGGGAGGCGCCACTTGCAACAGGGTGGCAGCTTGCTCGAAAGTCATGTGGTCAAGGAGCTGTTGGACCATGCACTTGAGGTTATGGACCTCCATGTGTAGGGTGGCNACTCGTCAGACCAACCCATGGATAGGAGACGAGAAGGTCTCGTCACCTGAGACTCCTCCCACAGTTGCGTCTGATGGTGGTGCCTATGCGTGCCGTCCAAGACGAGCAGCTTGCCGTCGTGCACGACGAGTGCAAAAAGGAGTGGTACGGCGAGGGGGTGAGGGTCCGTCCCTCGGTATGATGTCGACGGCCTCCAAGGCGGAGCGGAGGGCGACGTATGTAGACGAGAGATCCGGTAAACTAGCATCGTCAGAGGAAGGGATGCATGATCGGGAGGAAGATGAGGATGAAGTGGGAGGCGCCACTTGCGACAGGGTGGCAGCTTGCTCGAAAGTCATGTGGTCAAGGAGCTGTTGGACCATGCACTTGAGGTTTTGGACCTCCATGTGTAGGGCGGCTATATTGTCATGCAGAAGCGCTGTGGCATCACTCGATGACGTATCCACTGAAATAGGAGGTGAAGAGGATCATACCCAGGGGGGATGCCACCCAAGAGGGCGCTGTTGGCACTGTCGCCAGCCATGCTGCCTATCTCGACAATGATAGCACGGAAACCGTGAGGACAAGTGGGACTCGTGCCACGGCTACATCGACCACTGTGCCTGTGGTGGCTGCCACGGCTGAGGCTCAGGCGCAGACCACAACGATGGCAACGCCCACAGTCACACTACGCAGCTCATGTCGAGAGCTAAGCGTAGGTGATAATCTCACACACTCGACCCCGGTGGTGCAAAACACCAAGTAGAGGGATACGAATGCAGCAACGTCTCTCAGACAGGCTGCGATGTTGTCCGTCAAGGTGACAACCTCAGCCATAGTGTGTTGCTACAATGTTGCACCCGGTTGCGATGGCGCAACAATCGCAATGTGCGACCTCAAGTCGCCTTCGGTGCCGCTATTGCTGCACCGGGTGCCGTCGTCAAACGACGGCTGTGGCCTCAAGCCACCTTTGTTGTTGCTACTGTTGCTGCAACTCTTGACGCGGCTGCTGCTACAGCGGTTCCCATCTTCAGCCGGTGGTAGTGGCCTCAAGCCACACAAAAAATTGAAATTGTTTAAAGTAGCAAAACAAAGAAAACAAAACTCACCCCCTTTTGTTTTGTTTTTTTTTTGTGTGTTCACCGACGCTCGGCGCGAGTGGGGTACCCCTTCCCGGGCCTTACTCAACTGCCCCACTTGAAGACCCCCCTGTCCTCCTTCTCCCTTTTTCTTTGTGTGTATGATGGTGCCACCTCCTCGGGTGCCCCCTTTGGGGTTTTCTGGGGTGTCCCACTCGAGCCCGCCCCCTTCTCTCTTCTCCCCCTCCTTTTTTTTTCCCTGGTCTGGCTCGACCCTCGCTTTAAGCGAGCTTGCTCGGCAAGCCCGTCGAGTGAGCTCGCTCGGCGAGCTCGGTCACTATGAGCAAGCAACTTCGCGATGCTTGCTCCCAACGTGAAGCTACAATGCAGCTTTGCGGGGCAAGCAAGCAGCAATAGTGGCTGGTGCTGTTGCGGTTGCGACTGCTGCGCGGGCTGCTACTGCTATTGCGGCCCGCATGAGCAGTTGCGACAACATGTTGTAGGTGCCCGTCGGCGCCGTCACTGCTGCTGCTAGTGCCGCTGCGCCTGCTGCATGCCGTTGCTTCTGCCTCAGCTGCTTGCCGCTGCTGCTGCTGCTGGTGTTGCTCACTATCGCCTATTGTTGTTGTTTGCAGCTGCTACCTGCTTGTAGTGCTCGCTGCTGTTGCTGTTGTTTGCTGCTGCCGCCTGCTGCAGCTGCCGTTGTAGCTGATAGCCGCTGCTACTGCTACTAAGGCTGTTGCTCGCTGCGGCTACTACAAGCTACTGCAATAGCTATGTACTACCACTGCTCGCAGCCGTCGTTGCCGCAAGCTGTTGCTTCTCCTACGAGCTGCTTCTCCTCCTCCTTTTTTTGTTTTTTGTGTGTTCACACCGGTAGCCACATACGGCTGCTGTTGCCACCCAGTGCTGCTGCTGCAGTGGGTGCTGCCCGTAGCCGCTACCACCATAGGTGATTCCCGCCGCTTATTGCTGCTAAGGCCGCTATTGCTTTTAGCTGCCGCCATTGTCTCTGCTACCTCCACCGCTCTGCTGCAACGCAGTCGCGGTTGGTCCCTCCATGATCTGCTGGTGCTGCTATGGGTGGCTGCCGTTGCTGCCACTCACTGTTTCTACGTCTCTGCTGCACAGCACAACGAGTTGTGGCCCGTTTGCTCTGATACCATGAGAAGATTCTAGGAAGCTTCCTAGCACGCTTTCCACTGACTAGGCGTCAACGCTCAGTGAGCTTGCGGCGTCAACACAGGTCGGACGCGAAACGGCAAGGGTTTGGCTAGACGACACAACTCAGTGTCAAATATGCTTCCATTAAAAAAACACATGCAAAGAGGGAGAGAGAGAGAGAGAGAGAGAGAGAGAGAGACAGACAGAGAGAGAGAGAGAGAGAGAGAGAGAGATGACAAATGACAAGTCCACACCATGAGTACCTACCGCGGCGCACGACAGGTGTTGAACGCGGCAATGCAAGGTCTGTCCTAAAACCGGCCCAAAAACACTGTTTTGGTTGTAACTCTGCACAAACAAATCAGAACACTACGCCATCTGAACCTAAAGATGTAGAATCTCGAGCCGGACGCTACGTCTGGTCACACGCATAAGTTCAGCACCGACCAGAGGACAGAAAATGCAAAACATGCAAATTGGGCNGAGAGAGAGAGGGAGAGAGAGAGAGAGAGAGAGAGAGAGAGAGATGACAAATGACAAGTCCACACCATGAGTACCTACCGCGGCGCACGACAGGTGTTGAACGCGGCAATGCAAGGTCTGTCCTAAAACCGGCCCAAAAACACTGTTTTGGTTGTAACTCTGCACAAACAAATCAGAACACTACGCCATCTGAACCTAAAGATGTAGAATCTCGAGCCGGACGCTACGTCTGGTCACACGCATAAGTTCAGCACCGACCAGACGACAGAAAATGCAAAACATGCAAATTGGGCTCAAGAGCCAGTCCACCGAGAAAACTCTAGCGTCTGTAGAAAAACCGCAAAGCACCCCGGTAAGCACCCAGGGAGTTTTGGCAGCTCTCTGGCAACTGCTGGTGGATGGAGCCATTACTCGTCGGTGCTCCAGCACCGGCTACATCTGCATCAAGGATTGCCTACAGAAAAACTGCACGAGGTCCGAGACAGCATCCACAACGCTGGGGTAGTCCTCGGTCAGCTCCGAGTGGGTGGTCCACAACTTGCCGAGGCGCAGGTGCCCACGGGGTCCGCATCGTGGACCATGTCTTCGCACTCTCTTGTGTCGCTGCTCTCCTAGACGTCGCTCGTGACGGGTGGAAGCCACACACACCAACACTCCCCTTGGCTGACACAACTGTCAACACAACGATGTCTGAGCAAAGGCAAGAAATGATGGCTTAGGTAACCAATCATAGCGAGCACCGATCAAGCATACCACAGCACAGGGTCTCCTCGTAACAATTGTGCATCCCACCAAGTGTCTGGGTCTCGACCATGCACGAAGTCAATCACACACCTACGTTTCAAACGTCACGCAAGAGAGACAAAGAAACAAGGTCTCCTCATGAACCTGGAAAATGTCTCTGGGTGTCCGGGTCTCGACCACATCATGCATGGAGCATACACAACACATGTAGGCAATGAGTCTCCATGTCACACCGGTAGAACTCAACAGGTTCGCGGGTCTTGACCAGCATAACCTTTCATGGATCATACATAACACATGGAGGTAATGGGTCTCTACAGCATACCGGTAGAACTCACCAGGTGCGCGGGTTTCGACCAGTATAACCTCGACCATAGCATCGTGCCACGCCTAAAGTAACCTCGCTGTCAGGCCAAGGTCCACACACTAACACTAACCGCCATAACTTAGCTGTTTCTTGACAGATCGATGCGTTCTTTGGTGCGTTAGAAAGCTCGCGGCGCGTACTATATGATGCATGTGTCATTTGCATGAATGCGCCCTGGTAGAGGGCTTTGGAGTGCCAAAAATATTTTGGCTGCCTTGTAAGGGCTGGTACATAGAAATCCTAGGGGTTGTTCTCGGCATGCCAATCTTACCTAGAGACTGTGTACATTGCTTTGCACCGATCAATCAAGTATGAAGGATTCATTCCTTACCCAACTCTCCTTGTGTTCCAAGCATTGTTTCGCTCACGTCTATTTGATCATACAAGTCTTTCGCAGCGCACCTTAGTGCAAATGCCACTGGGAGAGTCGCTGGGCGAGAACCTTTGTTACTAGCAGCGATCTTGCTGCTAGGAGAGGGTTGTGCGACATCTCAAGAGTCGGCCCACACACCAAGGGGTCAATGGTGGGAGGTCTATCCCAAGGACTCAGCGTGTGACCATCATGCCGGGATCCTCTCAATTCAAAGTCTTATCGCTGGTGCTTAGTTGAGTGGCAAGTGGTTAGGAATTCTCCAAGATGTTTCTCTCAACAATCTTGAAATCAAAGGGGAAAGGGTGCGAACGAGTGATTTTGAACATCCAAATGCCATCGTTTCACAGAGGAAGAAGAGCACTGGAGTAGAGCACCAAGAGTGTGGCACTGGCCGCTGAACCGGGTGAAAGAGGGTTTAATTGGCCAACCATGAACCAATGGCGTTGCTCAGCAGCAGCAACGATTCATCTTCAAGTAATCCAACATACAAGTACAATTTCTTTGGCGAGTATGAGAGAATGAAGTGAACACGTCATCGATGTTGCGCAGTAGGGTCGTTATCGTGTAATGTCGAATGTTCGCCAACATTCGCTGTGGGTATGCAGTTGTAGTTTTTCCACACTATGGTATGCCGTTCCAATTACGTCAGACTCGTATATGTCGTCTTTGTTAGGGTAGAAACCTGATATGTGATTACAAACTGAAAGTGGTCTGGGTTTCCGATGCCATTTTCATCATATGCGGACACGATAGCAAAAAAATTGGACATTGTGGGTGTTTAGTCGCTCCGTCCAATGTCTGCTGTGATGGATATTGCATTAACATGTGTTTAGTTATTGGATAGGGTTGATTAAGTATTCTACACATTGATGTGTAAGTCTTTACTCAACGTTTGGGCGGATATGTCAGCTTTTTTGCCTTCTCTAATAAGCGTGTCGCAGTATTCCTGGGCACTGCGGCTGTGGCATTTGGGCCCGGTTCTAGGCGCTCCGGCGGTAACCGGGATCGTGTAGACCCGGATGAGCCTACACGGTGCCTTCACCGTCCTCTCCTATCCACTCCTATCCTCTGCACCCCTCCCTTTCTTTTCTGCCCTCCTGTCCTCTCCTCTCTCGTCCTCTCCTGTCATGTCGCGTTTGCTGCCCACGAGCCTCCGAGCTTTCGGCGCATGAGGCAGAGAGCTTTTAATGAATGAGCGGCTCCCTCCCGCGTGCTTCCCTCTTCCACCACCCCTCCCGTCACCAGCTCCCTCTCCGCAAGCATCCACGCCCACGACTTCCCACTCGAGCATTTCATTGTGCGCGCGACCTACCGTGGCACACAGTGTGGTACACAGTGGCGGCCTTCTAACGCCTCTCAAGTTTTGCCTCGGCGCCGCCGTCCGTCGGTAGATGTGTCGTGCGGTGGCACAGCGCCACACGCCAACTCTGTCAGCACGCCAACAGATGTGCATTTGTTCCTCGCAGAGGAACACATGCACACATGCACATATGTGCATATGTGCATGTGCACAAATGCACAAATGTTCATTTGTTCCTCGCAGAGGAACACATGCACATGCACATCTGTTGGCAGCTGTTAGCACAGAGCGACCTTGCAGCGATTCGAGCGTTGCGAGGCGGAAACGGTCCCCGCCCATCCGCACGCCCGTGAGTCTGAAACGGTCTTACCGACAAAAGAAGGGAAGACGATTACGGAAGGAAACTAGGAGCGCTCCAAACTCCGGCCCCCGCCAATCTGCACGCCCTTTCAGTGCTGGGCCACCCGCGAGTTGTTTTCGGCACGTAACTCTCCCGCTGGCCGGTACGCACAATTCGTAGCTGCAAGCGTCGCTCCTGCAGCCATCCACCCACGTCACAAGAGCCCTACCCTAGATGAAAGTGCCATTTGTCCCCTTCGAGCAGTAGCATCAACCTCAACATCTCTTTTTGGCAAAGCATTAGCCGCGTTCTTAGACTCACTACATGGCAGATTACATCTGCGCAACCCAAAACTTAAAAAAAGCAGAAACTGCGCCCGACGCGCGCTGTCTCTGAAAAGTGAGCGGCGTAAGGAACGGCAAACGAGACTGCGGCTCGGGAAAGTCTTTCATGATTCAAAGGGGTCTCTAGCGCAAGAGCCTCTGTTGTGTTTGGACAGATGTTTAGGCACACGTGATGTTTTTCGCGGGACGTATCAAGGCTCAACGTTGACGTAATGTATAGAGCGACTTCGGAAAAAATCCCGTTTGCCAGTCCATAGAGCGGCGTTAGAGACATGGCCGAGTCGTCGCCAACCCACCTTTTGCTTGTCTTCGTCCTCTGCGCCACCTCTTCTTCCCTCTCTGCGGCGGCGCGTGACCTCCTTTCTTCATCCTCATCAACGTCACAATGAAGAAAGCGTCCGACGCTTAGCGAGATGGAAGCCGCTCTTCTTTCACACTCCCCAGATTATTCTTCCTCTCTCTCAGAGAACGACCCAACTTCCCTCAGTGACGACTTCGAGGACTTCCACGCGTCCCTCTATTCCCTCAGCAGCAGCGGCAGCGGCCGCAGACTGCTGCTTGACGTAAACGCTAGCAGGCCAGGGAACCTTCTGCTCCATCTGCAGCAGCAGCAGCAGCAGTAGAAACAGCAGCTCCAGCATGTGTCCTTCTCCACGGCGTCGTCATCGCCGCTGCAGTCAACCTTGTCCCCTTCCTCTCGCGCAACTCTTGAGCCTTCTTTGGATTCCGCCCCCAAGCTATCTTCAGTGGACAAAGGGGCAGCTCTGCTCTCCTCCGCCCGCACGTTGTCGTCAGCACATGCCAAACCACTTGCCTTTGGCCACGCCGCGGCCGCCGCACACTCTGACGTCGACACAAAAATGGCCGTAGATGGAGGGGCCAGCCGTGAGGACAACGACGCGGCTCCGGAACGTGAACGCGCCGCTCGTGGCTCGGAAGTCATGTCCATCAGTGTGGTGCGCGCGGCGCGTGAGGAGGAGACGCACGCAGCGCCGTTGCAGGGGTCTGAAGCCGCCATTGCGGCGATGCAAACAGAAGTAGAGGCGGAGGCAAAAGCAACAGCGGCAAAAGTAGACAACGACGATGATGCAAAAGTGGATGGCGACGGAGTGCAACAGCTCCTATTCACCCAGGAGCTTGATGACGCCGAACAGCTGTTGCGGTCGGCTGCTTCCCTCATCACTGGGGAAGAGGAAGAAGAAGAAGAGTTTTAGAGGGCGAGGGAGCTAAGGGGCTCCAAACGAGATTCTGGATTCGCCTTCTAGGTGGCGGTTCTCGACGCGCCTCATTCAAACTGCGTTTTGTGTGGAGGCATCGTTAGCCGGCCATTTGCAAGCACCACGGATTTAAATTTCTCACTTGTTTTCCATGATTCAAGCACATCACAGCATGTTTTCACAGCAAAGCAACTGGCGTGGGTGGAATTTTACAACAATTACCGTGCTGAAATCATAGAAATGCACAACGTTCGCAAACCCTACTCATATGAATGTTGCACACAATTTGAAAAAAAATGTCTACCACAAAAGTGATGAACTCAACTCAACATGACATGTCATGAGCATGGTTCCACATTCAGGCATGCATGTAGTTCTCACACATGACTATGCCAGGGGTGCAGTGACGGAAAGTGTGCCTCCACATCCATCTGAAACCTTGACAGACCACAACAAAAAACAGAAGACCACAACAAAAAGAGATGTTCTCTTTTGTTCAAAAGAGATGTGTTGCACTAGGGAGGACATCTCTACAATGACCACAATGCAACACATCACTGCATGTCCCATGTCCCGCAGCTCGGGTAAGGAGATGCAGTTCTTCAACGGCTGCAGACGGTGCATGGTTCTTTCACGCATACCACGGTGGAAGTCAGTCGTGGTATGACGAGAGCGCGTGACAAAATGTGATGATGTTGACGTTGAAGTTGCTTGCGGGGGCAGAGCATGTCCATAGCTGCAGCGAAGTGAATTGGGAGCTGGTCACGGTTGGCATACCAGAACAGGATGATGCCTCAGGATGATGCAATGATGTGTTCTCCTTTTGCCGGTCCATATCATATAGATGGCCGTCTCTGTCTGCAAAGAGCGGAGGTTGGAAGAGGAGGAGACAAAAAGCTGCCCGCGACGGCGTGTACGACTGGTACGGCCTCCGCTCCGGACGACGTGAATCTCCTCTTTCCCGGAGGTGCTTGTTGGACGCGCTTATGTGCCACGGTCCATGGAGACCGTGGCATAGTCCCGTGGGCGGTCATCGGCCTAGACCGGGTGGTTGGCTCCAGGTTCATGACGTGCCCTCAGGCACGTGGCCGCATAGACAGGTGGAACCTCCAAGGCAGTCCCACCCGACTCCGGGAGTAGAGCGTCTGGGGCATCTGCAAACATTGTTCTCTCGTTTTCCACTGCTCTGCTTGCGGTCACACCGGATTTAGGTGCTGTTGCTCCATTAACAGCTGCTGGTGCTGCTGCTGCATCAGTAGCCGCCATGGGCGACTCTCCCCTTATCCCCCCCTTGGCACCGTCTATGCCATGGACGAGGAAGGGTTGAGGGGATGAGTCCCTCCCTCGATGTCCCCTTGGTGCTGTCAATGCCATGAACGAGGGGGGGAGGCTCTCCCCTAACCCACCCCCCTTGACGCCACCAATACCATGGAAGAGGGGAGACGGACTCCTGTCCCCTTCCTCCCCTTTGGTCATATGGGTGCCATGGGGGGTGGGAGAGGGAGTCTATCCCTCGCCTCCCCTTCGGCGCCGTTGGTGCCATGGGAGGGGGGAGAGGGACTCTCGTCCCTCTCCTCCCTGTCGGCGCAGTCATCGCCACTTTGAAGGGGTGGGGGAGGGATTTTGTCCCTCTCCTCCCCTTCGATGCCGTCAACACAATGGGAGGGGGGTAAAAGAGGGGACTCCTGTCTTTCTCCTTCCCTTTGGCAACATTGGTGCCTTGGGGAAGGGGAGGGGGAAGGAGTCCATCCCTCTCCTCCCCTTTGGCACCGTTAGTGCTTTGGGGATGTGAGGAGAGGGGCTCCCGTCCCTCTTCTCCCCTTCGGTGCCCTCAGCGTTGTGGGAGCGGGAGGGGAGAGGGAGTCCGTCCCTCTCGTCACTTTTGGTGCCATGGACAAGGGGGGGGGGGGGGAGAGATCCCCCCTCCCCCTTGGCGGGGAGGAAATGAGACCTCTCCTCTCCAACCCCCTCAGGCTATGGCACTCCATTCGGCCTGTCAGGCTTGCGGGTGCTCGGTTGCTCACTCGACGGGCTTGTCGGGCACGTGGGGGTTGTTTTGATCCAAACCCCAGTATTTCTTACAATCGGCTCGTCGGAGCTCTCGGCTCGTCTGAGCTCTTGGCTCTCGGCTTGATGCTTCCGGGCGGCGTTTGGTCTCTTAGCTCTTGGCCATGAAGCTCTTTCCGCCAATCGGGTTGCGTTTGGACAAACGGTCCAAAAGGTTTTGTCTTGTTGTAAACCACGTTGACGGCTAACGCTGTTTGGCGATGTCAAGATTCGATGTCCGAGTGTGTTTGACACAT
>SZWC01018014.1:4566-22213 GCA_023375785.1 Penium margaritaceum | reverse complement strand
AATCGGCTCGTCGGAGCTCTCGGCTCGTCTGAGCTCTTGGCTCTCGGCTTGATGCTTCCGGGCGGCGTTTGGTCTCTTAGCTCTTGGCCATGAAGCTCTTTCCGCCAATCGGGTTGCGTTTGGACAAACGGTCCAAAAGGTTTTGTCTTGTTGTAAACCACGTTGACGGCTAACGCTGTTTGGCGATGTCAAGATTCGATGTCCGAGTGTGTTTGACACATGCTTCTCTTTTGCGGATGCTCTCACTCTAACACCAATGTAACGGTGCTAGACCATTTTGTGACCAACTCTAAAACCAAAATGTAGGCCCTCAAAAAGTGTAGTCCGAGGAGGCCGAGTGACTGGCCACCTCAGCCATTTTGGCTAAAACACGTCATGGCGAAAAGGACACGGTCGTCATACGACACGGTTGAAAACATGCTATCTCATCCTACTTGTCAACATGACATTATCACGTTGGAAACAGTATTCTAACCTTGTTCCATTAGTGGAGGAGTGACGCCATGGTTTTTCATCGTGACACTCTTTTTGCCTCAAACCTGGCTAGAGTCAAACTACACTCTAGACGATACATAGTTTCCCAAGCTTTGACTCCTCAAAAATTGAGCCTCGAGTACCCTTTATACTCGATAAATATGTAACGGCCATTTTAACCATGAAAATGGTTCGTACGTTGCATGTAAACTGCCACGGTAGAGCATAGACACAACGATCATGATTTGTACCGTGCGTCAGACTTTTCATTGAGTGGTCCAAATAGTGTGATGTTCGCTCACGTGAACGTGTCCAAGTTGTCAAGTGGCGTGAAGGAGTCTTGCTAGCATGGGTTTACATACTCGAGAGTTGGATTGCGATTGACAAAGTGAGACGGATGTCGTGAGCAATTGATCTTGCGTTTCCAGTCTTCCTCCTACTGCCAATGGATAGTCTTTAGATCAGACCACTAACATGTCACCGAGGCCGCGAGGTCGATCTTCTCTTTATCGTGATCGATCCCAGCAGTACTGAAGTTCACCTTTACAATTGTTAGTCACATCCTAATTGTCAATCCTTCAGAATTTGTAGGATCAAACCGTTTAGGGAGGACAGGACGAACAGGATTCCCTCTAGAGGTTAGAATCTCCTGCGCCCACACGTTTTGAAGTTCATCACGAAATTGAGCTTTTGGAGCACGTGGTTGTTGAGGCCTTGGAGTGTCACCAGCTTTTGGTACAAGTCTTCACTGATGTGTGCTTGCCGTCCTTTTCTGAATGCTGCTCCGGTTGTCAAGGCGACAAGTGGTGGGGGTGGATGGAGCGCCGATCAAAACTCGTAAATCATCAAACTGACACTTGGTGTCGTCCCTCCCGCACAAGTGGCTTCGAAACCCTGTCACACCTATTGCTTCAAAGTTCACGTGGACCGTGAATTGCCGTCCCTTTTGTGTCATTGCCGAAGTCGTCACCAATGACCTGCTGCTCGTCGTCAGGTGCGCTTGCTCCCATCATTGTCGTTGTCACAAGTTCAACAAACAGTTCAACAATGGACATGAGCTGATGACTTATTCAAAGTCTTTTTTTTTTAAGTCGTCGGATTCCCCTCTAATACCACTACTCTATAATACCAAGTGTTATGCCCAACGGAAAGTAGATAGTGAAAAAGTTAAAGTTGTAGAGAAGAACACGATGTGCTGATAAGGGACAACACATCAGTTTGTAATCAGTAGTCAGTTTACTCCAATAGCAAGTGTTGGAACCACTGATCATCTGTATACAAATGCCGGAACTCAAATGAGGCATGGTTGGGGTCTTGGACGTCAAGGCCGACCGACGCGTGTTGGGTCGCGTTGTGAGTGGTCGCATCAAGAAGCTCCGCCAAACAGTCGGGGGGCTTCTAGATTGACACTGAATACTTGAGGCGTGCTTTCTTTAAATCTGGAAGCTGAATAAAGGATCAAAGTGCTTTGAGAAGCCTTTGTGGATGATTGTCGAAGATGGTCAAAATTGTCAGAAGGTCTGAGAAATGAGAACCGGATGTCTGAGGAAATTTGCCGAATTTCCCTCAACTCAGAAAGGTACGGGACTCGTGTATGTCTGATACGTAACAGCTGATGTGTTCCCAAACTGGGTGCAAGGTTTGTTCAAACGGAATCATTCCCTTTGACTCACGTTTTGAGTGTGGTCCTTCCCGATCACCCACTTTCCTCACAAAATGTATGGATTACCCACTTGTTTAATGACTTACCACCTTGTCCACAAAACACAAATACTAACTGACCGTGACTATGGTGCCCACTTTTGAAAAATCATGAACAGAATCCCGGTACTACATGCATGTTCCTCAGAATCTGGGTATCATATCAATGATGTTTTAGGCTTTTGTGGATTCCTCGTTGTCTTCAATTCCTTATTGTTTGCATGCAATCTGGTGGCGAATGGAAGGGAATAAGTGTAATGTTTTCATTCTTTTATGAATCATTGAGGCCAATGGCTGCCTTTTGCCGATGGTTACCGCTGGGGGGGGTTTGTTTTGAAGTTTCCGTCTGATTTCCTGTCTTTTACTTGACAACTTCGCATCGTCGAACCCGTTCATGCAGGCAGCTGCGTATGAGCATAGTCGAGTGGTACTTCCACAGTCCGTGGAAGTACAACGAGATGATGGTGTGTGACGGTTACCCTAACTGACATCGAGCAGCGGGGACGGGAGTACAGGGGGCTGGGGGAGAGTGTAGCCGAAGCTAGTCGCACCAGTTGGGGTGTCGATCGCACGGGGTTCGGTTGACACCCCAACTGGTAGTTTTTTGCACTTATTATGCCCTTTACTCTTTATGGTGAGAGAAATGTAACCATAAGCTCATTTTTCTCACTGACTTTTTGGACGGACAGAGATTCAAAGGCAGGCCATTGACGGGAGTTCTCCACTGCAAATGTGGCAGTAAGTTATTCACAATCAGAGAGAATGAGCGTCCACCTAGCGATATGTCTATTTTTCATCCGACGCCAATCTTTGTGGATGACTTGTCCAT
The DNA here is from genome assembly GCA_023375785.1 of Penium margaritaceum. Lineage (NCBI taxonomy): Eukaryota > Viridiplantae > Streptophyta > Zygnematophyceae > Desmidiales > Peniaceae > Penium > Penium margaritaceum. Next base: position 19,209 of record SZWC01018014.1, on the reverse strand, counting down.
TTTTACAAAATCATGTTCCCTTTATGTTATGACATTTTCTTACCACCTTTCTACTATTCAGGTTGGGAGACTTCATGATGTTTCCACCCAGAAAGAAAGCCGGCCCAATTCTGCTATACCCACTGTTTGGGCCTCCGCATTTCCTCCTGGCCGTTTTTTGCACAAATTGGACACGGTACTCACTTTACACAAAAGATGCGTCCTATACCCAATTTTCTCAAAGCGCCTTAGATCATGCGTGCCGCACCCACTATTGGACAGAATACATGCTATACGGTTTCTGTAGCGTGGCAGTGCCACGTCGACCGGTCGAAGGAGCCACATGGCTCGAGCGGGGTCACTTGGGACTATGGGCAGTGAGACGGGATGGCTTGAGGGTCAGAGACCCTCAAGCACCGCGGTTTTGGCCTAGTCGGCCAAGGATTCCGTCAAATCCGCTACTCTGCTAGCAGAGGTCTAGGGCTCCATTCCCACGTCGGGATTATTGGAGATGCCGATGTGGCTTTTACTCCTAGTGGGGGGGAATGTAGCGTGGCAGTGCCATGCCGACCGGTCAAAGGAGCCACGTGGCTCGAATGTGGCTCATAGGAAACATCCTAAAAAAGTGGGTAAACAATGATTTTCATTCGCTACAGTTTCATAGGAACTGTAGCAATCTAGGACACATCCTCCAAAATTGGGTAAACAATTATTTTCATTTTGATTCTAATCATTTTCACGCAACCTTTATGTGTTCATTGTTCCTTAACGTGATAAAGTATTAGAAGTTTCTTAGTTTCTGACAAGCGGTCACGTTTTAGGTGTATAAATTGCGGAGGATGTCATTTATGTCCACTTAATAACTCTTTTTCTGTTCTCAAACATGTGGCCACCGGTCTTTTGTAGACATCACAATCACACGACCATGGCCGTCCACGGCCATGTGGTGTGCTTGTTTGCCTAACGAATGAGCAAAGTGGTCCTTCGACTGGGCCTACCGGTCCTTGACCCGGAGGCCCATTTGACACGGCGGTTCATCCTTGCCGCGGCTGGGAATGGGTGAATAAGAAGTGCGTGAAAGTTCACCCACGTATGACGTCATTGTACATAAAGATGTTTAGCTATAGATCGATGGTTCCAAAGCCAAATAGCAATGCATGCAAGGACTCTCCTGTTAGCTATACCCTCAATTGACAGCCGATGTTTCACCGTTAGCCGGTCGTCACAGCTCTCATCTACACAGGTGGGGGAACGAGGTCGACACGAAACATTGCGGTGTATCCGGGGTGAGAGGATGGCTGCGAGTTGCAACCTGCGAGTTGTCGGTGGGTGGGGTTCTGGCTGTCACAGTAGATAATGTGAATCACATCTGAAACATCATGCGACTATGTATTCACTTGACTTTTGAGAGAACAGTTACAATTTCACATCACAAACTGCATGTAGCGGGAGGACCGGTTTGGCCCTCTTTCTTTGCAGAAGCAAGGGGTGGTTGCGCACCACCCCTCGCGTCAGCGAGGGCTGGCCGACGGCCAGCACTTTGCTGGCCGCCGGCCAGCTGGCTGCCGGCCGGCCAAGTGACCGGCCGGCCACCAGCCGGCCATCCGCCAGCAGCCGATCGTGACCTCAGCCCGATCGGCGGCTGAGGGGCCACAAGGGCCTTGAGGACGAGGCCGCGTGCCCTCGCCCTCCCCCCTCGCCCTCCTTGCAAGCCAGCAAGCGAGGACGAGGGATAGGGAGAGAGAGGGTGAGATCAAGGAGCGAGGGGAGCGCACAAGAGGAGTCGGCGCGAAATCATCGATCGTGCCTTGCACGCGACGATTTCACGCCGACACATGAAAAATGAAACTCGGGTTTGTTTAGGACAAACTACGAGTTTCAAAACCAGAAAACTTGTGCAAACGCACGAGTTCGAGGTAAAAATCCCCGGTTTGGGTCCCAAAATCAGGAGTAAGGCTGAAAACGGAAATGGGCCTCCGGAGACTCGAAACATTTGAGTCTCCCTGCTCTGGGTCGTTGATGACGATTGCCCCTCAGTCCTGGGAAGGGGCTAAACCCCTGACGCGGACTGAGAACGCCATTCTGCAAACTCCCACGATGACTTCAGAGCAGGAACTGGAGACCAGACGTGTTGTAGTGGTTCTCAGAGCTAGACGGCCCCCACGACTAAGGGTTTGAAGGAAACGGCGGCTACGTCGTATGTGAAATGCCGCCGGAAGCTACAAGCAGCAACAGAAATGCCAGAAGGGACTACGGCATCCATACTTCACAGATTGAAGTGTTGTAAAGTGCGTTGGAGAGCTGAAAACTCTTTGTTTGGTGGAGCCACTTCCTTTCAGCGTGTCCTCACTTCCAAGGGACTAGGAGGATTTTTATGGGACGGGATGGGGAGTTCCCACCCCCAAAAACCACAAAATCTTCCCCATTTCCAAAACGCCTTCCTCCCTCCCAAATCCAAAAATTGGGATAGCGCCCTCTCCCATGATTAGGGACTCTCACAACCTGAGAGCACCCCAAAAAGAAGGAGGGTGTCACCTTAAAGGGTTTTGATCGCACCCCAACACCGTCAGCTCAAGGGAGACGGCATCCAAGAACACGAGAGGTGTCAAAGAGCGTGAAGAGAAGGCCAAGGAAGAAAAGAAGAGAAGAGGAAGACAAGGAGGTAGAAGGAAAAATGAAAGGAGTGATTAGGATTTTTTACAATTCCTCCTTTCACTCCTTATTCTCGTTTTATGAGCGACACTCACATCCCTTGTCATTTCCTTGCCTCGTAATTTCCATTTTCCTAGATCCTACTCACTACTAATTGCCTTAAGTCACGGCTTAGGAAGAGTAGTTTTCAAAATCCACGCCCTTGTGCCGACGTGGCGGCCTAAGAAAATAGAAATCAAATTCATTATTGTCTCACCGATCATGAGAACAAGGAGATTGTGGGAGGCAATCCCTCCTCAAGATTGTGGGGTGATCCCCACAACAATTTTAACATGCTATTTGTACGGGCGAGGACATGGCAAGTGTTGGACCGTCGTGGACCAACAAGGGCAAGGTGGTGACGGCCTCACCACACGCCCTCAGCAGACTCCAAGTTTTGGGAGCCGTCGCCGCGAGCACGGTTGCCAAGCCAAAGGCAACCATACCGTCGAAGGTAACCGACGCCAACCTCGGCGACACCGAGAAGCATGCGGAGGCCGGAAAATGGCTCGACGAGAACGTCGATGCGCACGTGGGCGACCCCCACACGACGGACTACGCAATGGAGGAGGATCTCTTAGAAGGGGACAATGACAAAGAGCACGAAGCCGACGATGGTGAAGGCGACGAGGATCGCAATCATCGCTATCGTTGTGCAGCGCACTCGAGCCGATTGCTCAAGAAGGACAAGGCACTCGTCGCATTGCCTGAAGCTGCCAACTGCATCGAGGCTGTCAAGAGCAGCAAAGGTGCCGAAAGCAGCCACGCGGGAAGTTCTCGCGAGAACGAGTCGGACGATGTCGCCGCGAAGGCAGTTTTCGATGACCGCCGCAGGCTTGCTGAGTTTGCTGAAGAGGTCGCGGGTCGACTAAAGACCACCACTGACGATGGATGTACGGCACCACTCGGAGGAGTGAGGGCGGAACCCCCTTCCTACAATATAGCCGCAATGGGACAGGGCATCATCCACTCGAGCGTCGTCGCTGACAACAGCCTCTTCCAAAAAGCGGGACTTCAGGAAGGCGTGTAGGCGAACCGTACCCTCCTGCAGTGGATAAAGGTAAACAAAAAATGCCCTAGAGGCTATCGCCGATGCTCTGACAACATCAGAGCTGAAGTTCGCTTTTGCCAACATGCTAGCCAACGTCGGGCAGAGAATCACGGACCTGGATCGTGATCGCCAGCTGCAACGCCTGGCTGCCCACGAGGCAAGCCGCCGATGCGTCGACCTTGACAAGGTGTTACAGAGCGTGATCCAGGTGCGGAGGCAGCAGCAAGCGTAGTGCGCCGTAGCTGTTGATTCCACTCCCGGTGGCAGCGGTGACTTGCCTACCTTAACGACTTTGGGGCCGGTCATCAACACGTCCTTCCTCCATAGTGTGGAGATCTTCTGGAAGGGCGTGAAACTGACCGACACGCTGAATTGTATGGAGCATGTCCTACGCGTCCACAAGGCTCCACTCATTCAGTAGGGCGTCCTTGCCATGACGCAGCTTGAAGACAAGCTCTTCATGTACGTGGTTACGGATTGGAGTGCCCAGAGGCCTCACCTTGAGTGGCAGCCCATGCAGTGGGAAGCCTTCTGCGCAATCATGTAGAAGAAGTGTACCAAACGTGAGGAGGCGCAGCGCGCCTTCTATAAGATCAAGGACTTCAGGCAGCTGGATAACTCCCTTGAGGCCTACTTGAGCGATTTTACCGTGCTCGTGGAGGAAGCTGAAAGATTCACCAAGAGTGGCGGTACCCACACCTTCAAGTACCTAGAGTGCTTGCTGCTGGAGTACTTGCACAATGGTCTTGCTAGTGAGAAGCTGAAGGACAAGACCACCACAAATGCAACGGGCCAATCTTGGACAAGCTAGAGGGCGTTGCAAGACTACATGAGCGAAGTGTATTCGGCAAACCCGAAGCATTACTCGGATGCATGGCCGAACGTGCGTGTACAACAAGGCTGCCATGAACGCATGGATGTTGCAGGGGCTAGAGGGACAGCCAGGCAACAGGGCGGGATCAAGGGCAAGCAGCCGGAAAACCCCCCAGGCAAGAAGACTGGTGGGAACAAGCCCTCTGACTTCAAGCGTGGCCGCGACAATGACGAGCTGCAGGTGGCGGGCGAGCGTCGTAACACGGCCTTTCGCGAGGGATTGTGCCACAACTACATGCAACCTGGACACTTCAGGGCACAGTGTCGTACTGGTGGTTGACAAGAGGTTGCGGCGTTACCCGCAGCAGCAGCACCTCGTGGGGAGGGTGTAGCAGGAGGCTGCTCAGAGAGCCGTGGACAGGGTCGCGGTCGCGGCAATGGGCCTGGCCGTGGTAACTGACAAGGTCGTGGGGCGGGTTTTTCCCATCCCTGAGTGACGTTAGTGGGGACCACTCAGGGGTAAAAATGGATCACAAGTGTGGGCTCATGTTTTCAAATAAGGATGTTAAAAAATTTGAGTTTTTGACGAGTTCAAATTTCTCCGTTCTTTTCTCCCCTCATTGAACCTCATTCTGCACTTGCTGATAGACATTGCCCACTAAATCTTGCATCACCGGATGAGATACACGACCGAACTTGCTTAGTGTTGGCAACATTGACCACTATGCAAGAATTGTGTAACACAATGATTGAAGCAAACACCCCCAAAGCCATGATTTACATCACATTCGTGGTACCTTTAGTCGCCGATCTCGGTCTAGTGAATTTAAAGACTGGAAGGTGCTACCCGAATTCACAGGTGCCCATAAGATGTGGACTCAAGTAGGTGAATCATGGGAGCTGCGACGTCCACCGTCTAGATTCTGTTTTTATCAAATACTTGGCTTGTCATCGTCGAGCCTGTTCACTCGGAAGAGAGGAGGTAACATGATGATGCAGTTCAAAGGACACCTAGCTGGTGCGCCCCTGAATGCACTTGCTGACACTGGAGGAGATGACTCATTTGTTAGCCTTGGCTTTACTCGACAGATTGGCCTGAAGCACGAGCCATCAAATGGCGCAGTTGTCGTTGGTGACAACCGTACGGTACTTGTGATTGGTACTTGTAAAGCAAAAATTTGTATTCAAGGGTACACACAAAGTGTCACATTAAAGGTACTCAACCTTCTTGACTCATTTGACATGGTGCTAGGCGATTCCTGACTCCGTGAAAGCAAAGCTCTAATGTGCTTTAAATCAAAGCGTTTGATCCTCCGAAAAGGACAGGGTTGCTTTACGTTGATTCCGAGTACAGAGTTATCGCCAACCATACTCAAAGTCCATGCTAGCTTGTGTGCGATGCAGGTCAATAGACGTATTTGACAAGGTTGTTGATAATTCTTGGCTTAGCTGCAGAAAGTGGAGGACAACGTGAAGGAAGACACGCCACAAGACATCAAACATCTATTGGTGGAGTGCTCGGATGTTTTCCAAGACCCACCGGCTGGGCTTCCACCAGAAAGATACATAGGCCACACGATTCTGTTGCAACCAGAGGCGAATCCTCTATTCAGACCCATGTATTTCCTTAGTCCAGCGAAACGACGAGAGGTCAAACGCCAAATCAAAGAGTACCATGCAAAAGTGTGGATCGAGCCAAGTAGCTCGTCGTACGGTGAGCCAATCCTTTTGTGAACAAAAAGGACTGTGGTTTACACATGTGCGTGGATTAACGGGTGTTGAACAAGCTGAAGGTGAAAATCGATTCCCCTTATCGTGGATTAAGGACCTTTTTGACCAACTTTGAGGGGCAAAAGAATTTTTGTCCTTGGATTTGTCCCAAGGGTACCATCAAATCCACATCACGGAAGATGATGTTTCCAAAATTGCGTTTCGAACGCACATGGGACACTATCAATTCCGAGTGTTATGCTTCAGGCTAACGAACGCCCCGGCAACCTTCCAAGGAGAAATGAACCGAACGTTTGCCATAAAACTCGGTCAATGTTTTCTTAGTTTACCTGAATGACAACCTAGTTTTCTCCAAATCAATGGAAGAGCACATAGACCATTTGCGTGAAGTCCTCGCAATCCTTCGGGAACAAAAGTTCTATGCAAAAGTGATCAAGTGCAATTTTGCACAAGATAGACTCGAAAACCTTGGACACATCGTCGGCAAGGACAACATCCATGTCGACCCACAAAAGGTCCAAGCCGTTGTAGACTAGCCACGCCCAGAAAATGTTGGGCAGATTCAGTCTTTCATTGGTCTTGTAAACTACTTTCGACAGTTTATGCAAGGGTATTCGACCCTGGTAGCACCACTAACCAGGCTCACGCGAAAAGACGTGCACTGGGAATGGACATATGATTACGAGAACGCTTTTCTCAAACTCAAAGAGTTTCTATCCACAGCCCCCGACCTAGCTCTTCCGGATCCATCGCATCCGTGGGAGGTTTGATGTGATACGTCAGTAGTAAGTCTCGGAGACGTCCTCATGCAGAATGGTCATCTAGTTGTGTATGAGAGCTGGAAGCTCATCCCCGCGGAAACATGGTGCACGACTGGGGATCAAGAGCTCCTTGCGGTAGTACACGCTTTCGAGATGTGGCGTTGCTACCTCGAGGGTGCTCAAGGGGGTGTGATAGTCGTGACCGACCATAACCCATTGGTGTTTTTATAAACGCAACTGAACCTGTCAAGACGACAAGCGCATTGGAGCGAATACCTTAGCCGATTCTCGTTCACATGGGAATACCGGCCAAGAAGCATCAATGTGGCCGATCCACTAAGCCGACAGCCTATGGATATCAAAGCAACCACCGAGGTCGGTGGATGTTTTATGGCCATTGCAATAGCAACAGTACAAACACGAGATCCCTCTGCACCTCTACGGCAACCACCACGAGAGATTATCCATTATAACGGTTTTGTGAACAGGATCCAGATGGGATACTGTGTCGATTCTTGGTTTCAAGACCCTCAAAATCTAGACAAGTACGTACTGGTGGAGGCCGTAGGAATCTTCTGGCACGGAGAACAAGTTGTGCCAAACTCGGGAGACCTTCGAGCAAAGATTATCTCCCAGTTCTACGACCCGCCGGTCGCAGGTCATGAGGGACCTCAAAAAACTGGACAGACACTTTTGGACCACTATTGGTGGCAAGGATGGAGTGTCGATGTCTGTAAGCATTGCATGATATGCGACCCATGTCTTTGGAATAAAGCTAGTAACAAAAAGCCTGCTTGACTCCTCCAACAACTTCCCATTCCTGGGACTCCATAGAAGTGCGTCAGCATGGACTTCATTACTGGTCTTCCCGATACGACCCGTGGCCACGATGCAATACTAGTGGTTGTGGATCTTCTGACGAAGATGACACACTTCATTCCTAAAACTACTGATGTGAACGCAAAGGAGACCGCTTGTCTCTTCTTTGAGGGTGTCGTAAAGTACCACGGCTTGCCATTGCGCATTGCTTCCGATTGAGGTAAAAAACTTGCTAGTAAGTTCTGGCAAAAGATACTCGATTATTTTGGTAGTGAGTCACAGATGTCAAAAGTGTTTTTCCCTCAAACTGACGGACAAACAGAGCGCATGAACCGTACTCTGGAACAAATGCTCCGCATGTACGTGGACCCTGCCATGAATGAATGGGACAAATTCCTAGCACCAGCAGAGTTTGCGGTGAATAACTCGGTGAACGAGTCTACACAGTTCACACCGTTTGTGTTGAACAATGGTCGGCATACAGTGGTACCCTCTTCATTGGTGAAGAGCGGGAGTACAAGAGGACAGATTCCTTCTGCTCAAGTCTTTGTCGAGTGCATAGACTCCTTCTTATAGGAGGCGAAGGGTCACCTTCAAGCTGCTCGGCAACGACAAAAGGCATATGCCAAAAAAAGTCACCGTGAGGTCTCGTTTGACATCGGTGACAAGTGTTACTTAGCACTAAGAATCTTCGGCTGAAGTCGCCAGGGGCACAAAAACTTCTACCGAAGTGGATTGGGCCATTTCCCATCATTGCACGCATCGGGGCAATGGCATATCGATTGCAGCTTCCGCCAAGTATGAAGATGCATGACGTATTTCATGTGAGCCTGTTGGCTCCATACACGGCAGAGGAAACCGTTGAGCCACCACCGGCAGTCGTTGCTGCCGATGGCCAATACGAGGCTCTGCGCCTTCTTCACCACCGAGAGCGTACTCTCCTATCGCGGGTTGTTATGGAATACCTTGTTCATTGGGCCGGGTGTGGACCTGAACATAACTCATGGAAGCCCGAATCTTGGTTGTCCACAGAGGTGGTCAACGAGTATTGGAGAGAGCTTGCAGCTCCCACTGATCGACGCGTGTCAGGGGGCACCACCTAAACGCGAAGAAATTGAACAACATTCCCGCAAGGCGGCATTCATGGACTACAACCATAGGAGGTTTGGGACACCAAACATGGTTGTCGCGCGGACGCTTCAGCCTAAAGGGGGGAGGTCGCTAGCCGTGCTGATCGACAAGCAGCGGCTTAGGTCAAAGTGCCGGGCACGTATTCATGTTTAGCTGGTTATTGAAAACATTAATTATCTTTCACAATGTTGACGACTCACTAACTAACAATCTTGCTTGTTGTTTATGAACCGAGACGGTTCATAACAACTGGGGAGGAATGTGGCGGGAGGGCCGGTCTGGCCCTCCCTCCTCGCTGAAGCGAGGGGTGGTTATACACCACCCCTCACGTTAGCTAGGGCTGGCCGCCAGCCAGCTGGCTGCCGGCCGACTGGACGGCCGGCGGCTGGCCAAGTGACCGGCCGGCCACCAACCGGCCAGCCGCGAGCCGCCGATCGCGGCCTCGGCCCGATCGGCGGCTGAGGGGCCACGAGGGCCTGAAGGACAAGGCCTCGTGGCCTCGTGCACTCGCTGCCCCCTCGCCCTCCTTACAAGCGAGCAAGCAAGGACGAGGGATAGGGAGAGCAAGGGTGAGAGCGAGGAGCGAGGGGAGTGCATGAGAGGAGTCGGCGCGAAATCGCCGATTGTGCCTCGCACGCGATGATTTCACGCCGACGTGTCAAAAATGAAACTCGAGTTCGTTTAGGATGAACTACGAGTTTCAAAACCGGGAAACTTGTGCAAAGACACGAGTTCGAGGTACAAACCCCCGGTCTGGGCCCTAAAACCAGGGGTAAGGCTAGAAACAGAAATGGGCCTCCGGAGACTCAAAATACTCGAGTCGCCCTGCTCTGGGTTGTTGATGACGATTGCCCCTGAGTCTTGCGAAGGGTGTAAACCCCTCACGCGGACTGAGAACGCCATTCTACAAACTACGACGATGAATTCACAGCAAGAGCTGGAGACTCGACCCGTTACACTACACCATGATGACGTCAGGAAGTAAACGAATGTTCACCCACTTCTTTGTCACCCATTCCCAGTCACGGCACCTGACACGAGTCAAGGGGGCACGACTGGTTTATGTTTCGGCAACAGATCGTTGCACGTCGGAAGAAGCCTTGTTGAGTTTTTTTTGTTTTTTTAGTCCCCATTTGCAAAGTCGTCGGCAGTTGGTCGCTACCCGTGGCTAGTTTGACCAGCTTTCGTCAGGCAAAAGCCCTCGCAGGCGAGCAAGGGCTTTTTCCAGGCCTCTCTTGCTTCGCCTCCCTCCCAGCAACCCTATCTGCACGGGCTGTCGTGGAATTGGCAGCCGTCGCATCTGCACATTGAACGACTTAGACAAAAAATTTGACCACGGAATACACACACAAAAACATCTCTCTGTAAACATTAGCATGGCCAGAGTCATAGGCAGAAAAAGATTACACAAAAGAGACAGTTTACTATCTCTTTCTAAATGTTTCTGGTAGCCCCACATTCGATCCTGTTGTGGTGTGAGTTGTTTCCGTCCATTTGTACAGCTTACTGTGACCACTCGGCCGTGTCCATGCTCGTGCAGATCCCTGATGCGGGCCCAGCTGGCGCCGGAGCACTGACGGTTGGTGGATCCAGCCACCAGCAGCTGCCAGACGATTGCCACGACGTTCCAGGTGCTTGCTGGGGTGCTCTGCAGTTTTTCTGCAGGTGCTAGAGTTTTCTCGGTGGACTGGCTCTCGAGCCCGATTTGCATGTTTTGTATTGTCCGTCCACCGATCGATGCAGGACTTGTGCGTGTGACCAGTCGTAGCGTCCGGCTCGAGATTTTGCATCTCTAGGTTCAGACGGTGTTGCGTTTGGATGCCTGTGCGCAAAGTTACGGCCAAAACAGTGGTTTTGAGCCGGTTTTGGGACAAACTGACACTAACGCGTGCGTCACCCGCCGTGTGCCGCGGCAGGTATTCATGCTGTGTGCTTGTCAGTTGTCATTTCTCTCTGCATTGCTAAGCTATTGGAGCTTATGAGACTTTGCGCGTCTCCCTAGCCTGATCCTTGCTGTTTCTTGCACCTGCTTGCTTGCTAGTGCGTCAGCTGACTGGACAGTGTCGCCACATCAGCAGCAGCAAGGTTAGGAAGCTTCCTAGCAATTTCTCATGGTATCAGAGCAGCGAGACCCCTCTCGCTGAGCTGCGCCGTAGAGACGCAGCACAGGCAGCAGCAGTGAGAGTCACCGCCGCCGCCACATCCTGGGACCCGTCGCAGCCGACGTTGGCAGCAGCGACGTCACCACGCAATCGCCACCACCGTAGGAAGTGGAGCTGCGGCAGTGACAAGATCCAGCAGCCACGCCGGCCAGCAGCAGCAGCACCGGGTGGCAACAGCAGCACCGGGTGGCAGCAGCAGCCGTATCTGGCTGCCAGCCTGTACACAAAAAAAAAAAAGAAGTAGCAGCTCGCAGCAGCAGCTTTCGGCGGCGGCTGCGAGCAGTGGCAGCGCGCAGCTTGCAGCTGCGCCGGCATCAGCAGCCGCGAGCAGCACCAGCAGCGCAGCAGCAGTAGCGAAGCAGCATCAGCGCAGCAACAGCATTGCAGCTGCTGTAGCGACAGCAGCAAATGCGGTAGCAGCAGCATTGCAGCAGCGGCAGCGGCTACAGCAGCGCAGCAGCAGCAGATCCGCGCAGCGGCGAGCTTGCGCAGCACTGCTGCTGGACAGCAGTGCTGCATAGCTGCGCAGAAACTGCGCAGCACTGCGCAGGCCTACGTGGCACTGCGCAGGCCTGTGCAGCCCCTGCGTAGCCGCGAGCAGGGGGTGACGAGGTCACCCCCACCGGTCACGCGAGGTTCGCGTGACCGCCCAAAAAAAAAAACGCTGGCGTAAAAACGCTAGCGTTTTTTTTTGCTAGCGTAAAAAACGCTGACGTCATCACCGACTCTGCTGACGTCAGCAGTTTTGGGGTCAAAACGTCAATTTTTCTAGACGTTTCAAGTCCTCGAGAAATGCTGTCAGTTTCTTGTTTGGAGTATTTTTTACGTTCGGCCCCATACTGAGCGTTGCGATGGCGCCGGTCCGTGACAAGGACAAAGGACTCGTTGACCCCTCTTCCTCCTCTTCGGGCGTTATGAGTCCTCGATCGCAGTCACGCATGATCGACGAGCTTCGTCGGTCACAGTACGAGATGCGCCGGCAGCAGCAGAGGCAGTCCGACGCATTACAGGATGTCACAGAGTTACTGCGGGGTCGTTCGATGGCTTCACAGCAGCCACCTGGAGGATCTACTGGAGCTGCACCATCTGCTCAGCAGTCTACACCCTACACAGCACCGCGGCCGTAGCATCACTCATCACAGGTGGACTCCTGGGATGAGGAGGAGATTGAGGATGACTCACGCGAGCACGAGATTCGTGTGCTTGAGGAGCGCATCCGTGAGTTACGTTTGGGATCACAGCCTCCCACTCCGCCACCTTCTCGCCGTCAGGATCAGCCGCGTCGTTCAGCAGCGTTCACCTTTGGTGGTGTTTCTCTCACTGGTGGGCTCCCCATACCTCGTCCACCGTCTCCCAAGCCTGAGATCGCCCTCCCCACGGAGCGGTGACCGAAGGACTTTGAGACACCTCCACCCCGTTACGATAGTGAGGAGGGCTTTGATTGTTGGGAGACCTTGTTTCAGGTGTGGGCCGATTCTGAGGGTGTCTGGCCCTACTACCACAGCCAGTACCAGACCCGCGACGCTCACCAGGTCCAGACAGCAGCGAGAGCGATGCGGGGTCTACTCTACGCCATGCCGCGGGAGACTGTGGTCAACTTCCGACCCTTTCTTGGTGAGGCCGGGACCGGGCCTGGAGCAGATCCACGTCAGGGGTGGGAGCTGGCCCTGACACTTCTCGCTGCGGAGACCCATGCCACGAGGGCGGCTTGACTACGTGAGTTTCACTCCCTCCGTCAGGGTCCCACGGAGCTTGCAGCTGACTACTGGAGGCGCGCGATGCGCCTTTACATGCGCCTTAGGACCGGTGGCGGGACGCAGCTGTGGGCACTCGACACCGTCATGATGGGGGCGCATTTGAACCACGTGAAGCTCTTTACGGGCTTCGATCGTGTGGCTCTCTCTGAGTTGTCAGAGTCACTACAGCTCCTTCCTTGGGCCCATCGCTACTTCTTCCAGGCCACATCGGCTCATGAGGCTGCCATCGCCCATCAGCAGAATCCACTTGTTGCAGCAGTGACTGCGACGCCTCCTACGCCTCTGTCCCTGCTCGCCAGTCCCACCTCCACCGCTTCCTCCTCCTCCTCCTCTACACCGAGCGGCCACACTCAGGGCATTGCAACGGCCGCACAAGGGAAGAAGGGGAAGAAGCGACGTGGGAAGGGACAGCAGCAGCAGCAGTAGCAGCCGGCGAGTAGTGGCCGTGGACGTTCTGTCCACTACTACAACTGTGGAGACGCTCACCGCTACACGGAGTGTGAGCAGCCCCTTGACTGGACTCGGATCATGCGCGGCCTTCAGGCGGCGCACACGCAGCGGATTTCCTCGCGTGACACACGGACTGGGCGCGCCGCGGCCACGAGTGCAGCAGACGCATCCGTTTCATCAGGCGGCAGCGGTGATGTGGACCCTCGAGATCGCACGATCGCCGAGCTTCGTCAGCTGCTGGCGCTTCGTAATAAGGGAGGTGCGAGTATGTTATCACAGCCAAGTGGTCCCGATACAGCTTGTCTTACTGCGTCTGTTGCTCGTGATGATGCTTGTGGTGGAGCTGTGGTGGCTTGCGATGAGGATGGACCTGACAGTACCGACTGGCTTGACGAGTCACATATCCGTGTTGTTCGTCGTTGTCCCGGGTCCTCTGCTGAGCGTCCAGCAGAGGCAGAGTGTTCTGTGGCCCGTTGCTCAGTGTCGACGACTGGTCGTGAGCCGGGTGGCACCTAGATTATTGACTCAGGGGCCACCCATCACATGAACTGTCGTCGTAGTGACTTTGTTGTGCTCGGTCCCGTTGCGTCCATTCGGTCTGTTTGCACAGGGTCTGGTCAGTCGTTGCCTGTGCAGGGAGTTGGAGTTGTGCAGTTTGATGGTCCGTCTGGCCCCTTGTACATTTCTGACGTGCTCTTTGTCCGTGCTCTTGAGCTCAGCCTGCTCTCTGTTCGTGCATGCACCAGGATGGGTCTCACTGTTGAGCACTCTGCTGACTCTGCCACAGCGACTGCTCTTGACACACGCGCCATCGTGCTTCGTGCCTCTGTCGTTGATGACCTGTATCGTGTGTCTCATTGCACTCCCTCTGTCTCTTCTCCACCTCTCTCCTCTGCGCGAGTGTTTGTCACTAGTGTTCTCTCCCCTGAGCACCAGCGCTTGTTACATTGTCGCCTCTGCCATGTGAGCTCGGACACTGTGTCCAAGCTCATTCGCACTCAGCCAGCCCTCGGTCTTGATGCAGCTTCCTTTGAGAAGCCGCCCAAGACCGACTGTCTTTTCTGCGCCCAGGGTAAGATGCATCGCTGCTCTTACCCTGACTCCTCCTCCCGGGCACTGCGCCCACTAGAGTTGGTCCACTCGGACCTTCTCGGTCCTCTTCCAGTCGAGTCCCTCTCTGATCGGGGTCGATATGTTCTCACCTTGACTGATGACTTCACCCAGATGCGGTGGTTCTACAGCCTCCGCCACAACAGCGATGCCGCATTGGCGGTCCGCCTGTGGCTTGTGATGGCTGA
>SZWC01018013.1:40600-52166 GCA_023375785.1 Penium margaritaceum | reverse complement strand
TTTTTTTTTTTTTTTTTTTGGCCTTCGCCACGCCCTGCACCCTCTGCACTGCGATGGATAGCGGCCGCCTCTGCAGCAGGGGCTCCAGCAGTAGCTGCGATGGCAAAAGTGTCGTGCTAGGAAAGCTGCGCCATAGCCGGAAACAATTTTTTTGTTTCTGGCCTTAGGAGGAACGGGGGCTGGAGTCTGTCGCAGCAGCGCAGACATTCAGCTGGAACAGTAGGGGAGTCGCCGTCGGGCGCTGACTTTGCTGCTGCTGTAGCGACAGAATGCAAAGGGCATGCCGGCAGGCAAGGCTGGCGAAACAATCGATGGTATTCGATTTTGATTTGGGCAAAATCCCTGGAATATCTGCGCAGGCGCTAACATAAGACCTACACATCTGCAAGTTGAATATTGGAACAGATGTATCCAGAACATTCAATCTCCATTCTGATGGCTATGCCCGATGTGTGGCATAACTCACCGATCTACAAAATTGAACGGGGTGATATGTCAACCCTGAGGTGGAGGCGCAGCCCGCACAAAGATTAAACCCTCGATCAGCAAATGGGTGTTTGCGAGTCAAAACAAATTTGATCGTTCGATCATAATCAAGATAACTTCACTTTCAGTTTTTTTTCAAAGACAAAAACCTGATTTCATCCATGCAAACTGCTTTCAAACCCTAGCGCAAGTTATACTCCGAGTTTTAGGGTGTTATCTTTGCGTGAGCTCCTACTGGGCCCCATGAAAGCGGCGAGAAGTAGAGTCCTTTCAACACACTCCATGTTTGTATGGGCTTGGAGCCGTCTGATTTTCATACGGTCTTGTGGACCGAGAGCCTCGTAGTTTATGTTGATGATTCTCCAGCAGCTACATTACTCCTTCTGAGACATGTATGGTGGATTCTGGTGGCCTAGTTCACACATGCATGTTTGAGAGAGTTTTCTCGGTGGTCGAGACCCGGGCACTTCGTGGTTTGTGCCAGTGCTCCGGAGACCCCAAGGTGATTTGCCATGCATTGTCTCTGACAGGTTGTGCACTCTTCCTCTGGTCGAGACCCGAGTACACAGTGGTTTGAACCAGTACCTCAGCAGACCCAGCACAGATTGATGGAGTCTTTGTTGACCTTCTGTCAGACATATCTAGTTTGCATGTGGCTGAGAACCGGACGCCCCGTTACATGTACCAGCATCATGGGAGGCCTACACTTGCCTAGCTTGGCTAGTTGGTGATGCTGTTGTATCACCACAGAGTCTGGTTGTGTTTTGGGTATATTGCATATTCTCTTGTTAGTCGAGACCCCGGCACACGGATTTTGGTTCCGGTGCCTCGGGAGACCTCCATCGCCTTGTTTCATGTTCTGTGACGTGTGTATTTCCTATTTGTCTTATGGCACGGCGGGGATGACGGGGCCTACTGGGCTAGCCACCAGTCCCCAGATCTAAGATCTCAATAGCGCTCCTTGTACTCCTGTCCTTGATTTTTAATTCATGCGTACCAGACAACCAAATCTTGGCGTTACATTTTTCCCGCTCACCGCCAGAGCTCACAATTGGAAATAATCTTAGGGCATGCAGGCCCATGCAAGCACGAACACGAGCTCTGTGTGTGAGTGCGATGCAAGACGACAAGAATTTGGCTAAGTCTGGAACGCTGAATATAAAGAACAAGGAGAGTTTACAAATGAGCCCCTAGCGGGCTTATATAAGGGCGCCGGCAGCTAACCGCACTGGGCCCCGTCACCCCTGCTGAACCCAAATGAGTCAACAGGGAGAACACACTGCATACACCACGAGAGCAACAAAGGTGGTCTCCTCGAGGCACCGGAACAGCTCGCCGAGTGCCCGGGTCTCGACCACCGAGAAAATATGAGCAGTGTCAAAACATCTCGGAATCAACGTCCAGACATCACAAATGACTTTCCGAACATCGGAAGCCCCACAATAGCCATCGGGTCTCCTCGTCGCACCGGTACAGTCAACCGGGTGCGCGGGTCTGAACCCACCGAAAAAACTCTCCTACCTCCTGACAAGCCCACATGGCTGCCGGAACGCATCGACCGCGTCTCGTCGGCGCTGTCGTAGGTGCTGGACAAGTCTCGGTGCAGTCCGGAGGCCCGTCGTGTCGTCACGCCCTCCTCTGCCATATACCCCGAATGTGGGTATATCGGTAAACTAGCAGTGTCGGTCGTGACGGGTGGTAGCCACACAAACCAACACTCCCCCTGGGTAACATAGCCGTCCACGCCAGAACGAATGAGCGAAGGCATGGAACAACAATGCATGGCAAGCCATAACATGCATGAGTCAACTCGCACAAACACACACACACACTCGTCTGCTATCCATCCAGGGTCTCCCTGGACACTGGCACAGCCCACCAAGTGTCTGGGTCTCGACCATGAGAGGAGTGATGCACACACACACAAACCAGTGTAATGCACCTCATTCACATGTCAGAGGACAAGATGGTCTCCTCGTGACACTCGCGGTACCAGGGTCCGGGTCTCGACCACCAGGAGCAATCAAACTCAATAGTCTCATCATCCAAACACAGGATCAAGGGAGGATCTCCTCGTAACACGGGTGCAATGCACCACGTGTCCGGGTCTCGACCAACAGCTCGCATGCACAATGCCACACACAGTATAGCGACACACTAAGACACACGATCACATGGTCTCCTCGTGACACTGGTGCAATGCACCAAGTATCCGGGTCTCGACCAACAGCTCGCATGCACAATGCCACACACAGTATAGCGACACACTAAGGCATACGATCACATGGTCTCCTCGTGACACTGGTGCAATGCACCAAGTGTCCGGGTCTCGACCAACTGTGTGCTACGATCTGTATGCAGCTGTGCAGGCACGCAGCATGAGCCACATGCGGGATGCTGTAGATGCTCACAACAGAGCATGGACCTCCCCATGCATCTCCCATGACGTCGTGTCAGGTCGAGGTCCACACAACACTCCCCCTGGGCAGATGAACCTGGGAGCGATGTCCTCGATGGAGATGCTGATGTATCTGAACAGATCCTGGGCGATGAGTCATGTGGTGTGTCCAACATGCAGAGATAGCTCCTCCTGTCACGTGCGAGTCGACTCCCTCCCTCAAAGACGAAGTGGTGTCTCCGGCTACGACTCCTCACGTGAATCTGCATCGCGTAGGGTATGCCAGTCCTCGCGTGACTGCCAAGGGTCCCAACTCACAATCTCTCCTGCCTCCGCACTGCCGCGATGCATCTGTGTACGCCGGAGGAACAGGAATGGGCGAGGAGTACGCGTGCGTGGATGAAGTGGCAGAGCTGGCCTCGGGGGCCGGATAGAGCACCCTGAGGCACAGGGGTGTACCGCCGGAGGAGGAGAGCTGGAGCGACGAACCGGATCACCACTCGCGGATGAAGATGAAGATGGGGTAAGTGAGTCAGGTAGATGAAGGTGCGTGACGGCGGCAGAAGAAGGAGGAGCGATGATGGGGTCGACAAGAGCGAGGATGGCGAAAGCCGAAAGCACGGTCACCTCTCCTCTGACAGTGTCTCCAATGGACGTCATACTCGGAGCGCGTACAAGATGCTCCCCAAGCATAGGTGTGCCAGATGCTGCTGGCGCAGGGGTCGTGCCGATAGTACTGATGCTACCATCCTCTGAGAATCGCTCACGCGCTACCATCATCTCCCGCTGCAGCATCACTACACGCTCCTGCAGGTCGGCGTAATCTGCCTCGGACATCTCGAGGTGGCCGATGTCGACCTGGTGTAGAATAAACTCTGCCTCACTGGATGCTGCACATGCAGACTGCACAACTCGTGAGTACAACGCCATCTGCATCTCTGATGCTGTAGACGATGGAACTGGTGCTGCTGCATCCTCCTGGGGGTCAACCAAGCTCGCAATGTGCCGAGACGCTGGAACATCGGATGCAGCTGCAGGTGTCGCATCCACATCACAGCTCGTGTCTGTCGTGCGATGAGTGAGCGGTCGCATGCCGAGAGAGAAAGAGAAGGAGGAGCCGTCAGAGTCCGTAGAGCATGTGGAAACGTCGTCCGTGCAGGTACTGCTACTCTCAGTGTCCATGTGATCAGCAAGATCACCAGCAGATGAACACGAAGGGGCAGAACTCAACTCCTGCTGACGTGATGACTCCATCTGCGTGTAGGGATCTGCACCACTGTCCTCAACTGCCGCCGTAGTGGAAACAGGTGTACAGGGCTCCGGCTCGACAATGCCCGTCAAGGCGACCAGCAAGCGCAACTGGCGCTCACGCACTGTCTCGCCGGGAGGACTGGTCGCTGCCACCTGCTCTATGATAGAGTGAGGACCTGNAACGCCCCCGGAAATCCGTGTGGGGTATCCCGATCCGCGCAGGACTCATGTGCCACCGCCAGGCAGCTATCGGTCGGAGTCGCAAGTGGCACCGCCAAGGCACATGAGACCTGCACTCCTCGTGATGCAATCTGCTGCTGCAGAACGTCCGGCTCCTGTCCCAGCGTGGATGTCGACCTCGATGACATGCATATCTCCTGCAATGGAACCTCCGCCGGGCTCGTGTGAGCCTGCTGCACAAACTCCGCCAAAACTCCCAAAGATGTGTCCTGATCTGTACGGGACCCGTGTGCCACCGCCGGGCCGCCACCGGTAGGAGCCGCGAGTGGCACCGCCCAGGGATGCCGGGCCTTGACACCTCCTGACGTAAGCTGCTGCTGTAGACGATCTGGATCCAGCGCGGACGTGGAGGTCGAGCTCAATGACATGCAAGTCTGCACCATGACCTCCATGTCAGGATCAGACTTGCTCCCCCTCGACCCGATTGCGGATCCTGTCGCTACTGTCGCATCGCGCAATGCACGGTGACCACACTCCCCCTCGACAGGTACAGCAACGGAGGCCGAGGAGGTGGAGGATGTATCAACACCGGCGTGAGCACGCCGTGCAGAGCGCTGACGACGACGTCGCAGAGTCACTCGACTGGAACGACTGCTGGAAGATAAGTCATCGCGGGGTGGCGGCGTGGTCACAGCAGAGTGGAGGATCGAAAGGATGGTGTCAGCCTCGGACTGGCTGGCAGGTGAAGCTGAAGGGACACCATCGGAGGAAGAAGGAGGAGATGATGGAGGAGATGTGGTCGAAGAGGCCGTCGATGAACGAGTAGCAGAAGCACGCTCAGTGACAACGAGGTCACAAAGCCGCTACACCGTCTGCCGTAGGCCGCGGATCTCGGTGAATATGCTCCCCAGAGGTCTAGCTAGGGGATCTACCAATGCCGGTAGATCCGTATGCTGTGGAGGACACAGACTCGGATGAGGCTGTAGCCAAGGTGGATGCCAGCCGCGAGGGCGCGTCCAACAGTGACGCCAACCATGACGTCCATCACCACAGTAGTAGCAGGCGAATGCGCAGGGCGCCTGCTCACACGTCCGCGCACTCATCTCGTGCGCTGGACGATGGATAGGTGCCAAGGGCACCTGCTCCCGGTGGTAAACACCAAGCCACGGGAGAGAATGAGGTCCGCAGGTACTATCACTCCTGGAGGTCACGGCGTCCGGGTCAGCAAACGTGACCAGACGGGAAGAGCTGCACTACCACAGCACACCCGGAGACGAGAGTCTGACTGGCTGCGGCGACCAATGCTGCTGCCACGAATGGAGCCAAGACTGCTCCAAGACGAGAAGGGGTGGCAGCAGCAGGTGTGGCTGCTGCTCCAAGCGGTAGACGACCCAGCCCTCGGAGACGGTAAGACTCGAATCCGCCGACGATCCTACGGGGTGAAGTGCGCGCACCAATCCACAGGCCCCAGGGAGACGCCGGTCCACGACACGTCTCAAAGCGGAAATCGCCACCGACAACACAATCCGTTGCCGGTGTAGATTGGAAACTGCAAGCGCTGCTGTAACCGCCGCTGATGCTGCAGTGGTTGCTGCAAGTGCAGTGTCGGTGAGATGACGGGCTACTCGATGGTCCCGTACGTTTGGTTGAAACTGTCTTTTCCTCCCCCTTTTTCTCTTTTTTCTTTTATACATTCTCTTTTCGCGGCCTCACCCTCCCGTGTGTTTTTTTTTTCTTCTTCACCCCTTATCCTGAGGCGTACCCCCTCCGTAGTTTCTTTTTTCACTTGTACCCCCTATTCTCGATTGCCCCAAAGCTGGGGCAATCAATAAAATAGGGGGAGATAAGGGGGGGGGAGGTCCGGCTTGTCCGGCACTCCCTCCCGTGCACTACTCGCTCGCTGATCGAGCGAGCGAGAGAGAGCGAGAGAGCGACGGGGGGGGGGGTCCCTTCCGCCCCTCTGACCCAGCCCCCCCGTCGGTCGGCCGACGGGGCCGACGGGGCCGAGGGGGCCCGCGAGACCGACGGGCCCCCTCCGCAGGGCCCCCTTGGAGGGGGTTCGGCGGGACCCTCCGAGGGCCCTCTTGAGGAGGGGAGAAAGGAGGGAGAGGGGGGGGTGGCGAACGGGGTCGACAGGCCCCCTCAGAGCCCCCCCCCCCTTCAGAGGAGGGCTGTGAGGCCCTCCTCGCAGCGGCAGCAGCAGCTGCAGCGGCAGGTGCAGCTGCTACGGATGCTGCTGCTGCTGCTGCTGCTGCTCTGCGCATCAGCTGCTGCTGCTGCTTGCTGCTGCGGATCTGCTGCTGCCTTGTTTTTTTTTTCTTCTTCTTCTTTCGCTCTGCACGCCGTTGCACGCTGCTGCTTCTGCTGCTGCTGCTGCTGCTGCTGCTGCTGCTGCTGCGGCTGCTGCTGCTACTGTTGCTAAAGCTGCTGCAGCTGCTGCTGCTGCTTCTGCTACTGCTGCGTTGCTGCTTGCTGCTGCACGCTGCTGCTTCTACTCGCTGCTGCCACGGCTGCCACGGCCGCAGCTAGTGCTGCGTCGCTGCTGCTCGTGCACGCTGCTGCTGCCAACACGTGCTGCTGTTGCTGCTGCTGCTGCCAACGCGTGCTGCTGCTGCTGCTGCTGCTACTCCTGCTGTTGTGCGCGGCTCACCGCCCCTGTGGCGTTCACGTGTAGTCGCTTCACGCTCCCTCACGCTGCTGCCGGCGAGGCGCCACGTGGCGCGTTCTCTTCGCGTTCCGCCCACTGCTGCTGCTTCTGCTGCTCACACGCCCCCCTGTGCTCTGATACCAAATTGGAAAAAATTTTAGGGCATGCAGGCCCATGCAAGCACGAACATGAGCTCTGTGTGTGAGTGCGATACAAGACGGCAAGAATTTGGCTAAGTCTGGAACGCTGAATATAAAGAACAAGGAGAGTTTACAAATGAGCCCCTAGCGGGCTTGTATAGGGGCGCCGGCAGCTAACCGCACCAGGCCCCGTCACCCCTGCTGAACCCAAATGAGTCAACAGGGAGAACACACTGCATACACCACGAGAGCAACAAAGGTGGTCTCCTCGAGGCACCGGAACAGCTCGCCGAGTGCCCGGGTCTCGACCACCGAGAAAACATGAGCAGTGTCAAAACATCTCGGAATCAACGTCCAGACATCACAAATGACTTTCCGAACATCGGAAGCCCAACAATAGCCATCGGGTCTCCTCGTCGCACCGGTACAGTCAACCGGGTGCGCGGGTCTGAACCCACCGAAAAAACTCTCCTACCTCCTGACAAGCCCACATGGCTGCCGGAACGCATCGACCGCGTCTCGTCGGCGCTGTCGTAGGTGCTGGAGAAGTCTCGGTGCAGTCCGGAGGCCCGTCGTGTCATCACGCCCTCCTCTGCCATATACCCCAAATGTGGGTATATCGGTAAACTAGCAGTGTCGGTCGTGACGGGTGGAAGCCACACAAACCAACACTCACGTCTCATCAAGTGTAACACGACAGGTAAACGGGGTGCGAGCCTCTGTGGGTGAGTGAGCCCTCGTGACCTGATTGCTCCTGGAAGTCACACAGGTTGGTCGTGGGCATTAACTGCGCCATGAAGTGAAGTCTCTCACAATTGACTCCTCTCACAAGTATGCCCTGACCAAGGTCAGGGCGCGGAGTCCATTATCGTCATAGGGCAACCAAAGAGGGAAGATGGAGTATGTTATTTTCTCCGTCCATTTTGTCAGCGGGTTGACACGACTCGACTAGATACACTTCTTTCGTCGAGTCAATGTTGTCCATGTGGAAGCCCTAAGTTTCCGGCGCGATTAAGGATGGGGAGGTGGTGGTGTTGCTATTTGAATGCCCCTTGGCCACTAGTCTCCAGAATTGGCGAGTAGTGGACGGACCAGGCATGCACTGCTCATGTGGAGCAAGTCCCCTGGGTCCGGTCCAACAGACCAGGCATGCACTGTCCTTGTTCAAGGATAAGTCCCCTGGGTTTTTCTGATGATGGCTATTCAGATTGTGAATCTGACCGTACCGATGAAAAGAGCAGGTGTCAAACTGTCAGCTGTCCAAGTTTCGGGCTGATCCAACGGTTGGATTGGAAGATGCAAGATGTGCCTTGGATCAGGGGATGTCTTCCCTGATTGAGGGGATGACCTCCTTAATTTAAGGAGTGACATCGGCCGAGGCGCGCGCGCTTCGGGTTAGCCGAGGCGCGTGCGCTTCGGCTGCCAAAGGCACTCCTTAGCTATTTATGCCTTGTACTTGCCATTGTCTCAACTACTCCTTCACTTGATGTCTCTTGTTTGAGCTGTGCGCTTGAGACTGAGCTTGATATGAACTGCTAAGGTGGTTGTAATCTTGCTCGTGTGAGAGTGCTGACTTAATTTGTTGGGCTCTCACACCAAGGAAGAAGAAGGCTTAGAGGGCGGGAGCCCCTAAGACCTTGAGCGAAAGCACCTGGGTAGCTAGGTCTCACCAGAGGCATAGTTAATTCCTTGGGGGTGATCGTGATCCTTGGGTGAAATTCCCTTGGACGGTCGGCAGTTGCCATTGTGTCGGCGCTGTTTTCTAGACCGGAGCCTCAGGCCACGTGACTCAGGAATAACAAAAGGGTTATGGGCCCACGCCTAGTGTGAGACTTAGTTGCAAAAAGCATACAGGTTGCTCAGTAGCTCAGCAAACGTGAGGAGCGCAGACGCTCTATCACACCCCCTGGTGCTCCTCTTCGGACCTCCGTCCAAGACCTCTCATCAGCCTGACATCGGCTCCATCAGCCTGACATCGGCATCAACAGCAGGTGTAGCAGAACGGCCTCAACGGAAGCAGATCCGCCTCAACCGCAGGTACCATGGCTCCACCTACCGTCGAGGAGAAAGGCAAGAGTGCCATCGAGGAAGGCTCGTGGACCAGCACACCTGTGGCCACCACTGGAGCTGTGACGTCCACAGTAGAGGCAGGGAGTGGCATTCATGCGCCAATTCCTAAATTTGATGGGACAGGGTTCTCGCTCTGGAAGTGGCAGTTTGAAATCATAGTTGATGACCGTGATCTTCTCCCCTACTTCACAGGGGAGGCTGTCCAACCACTTTCATCCCAACCAGAGGAGCTCGCAGTGTGGAAGCGGGCCAACAAGAAATGCATGGCCATTCTGGTCTCAGCACTGCAGCAGCATCTGCTCTCTCATATCTCCGGCCTCACAAACGCAGCTGAGGCATACAAGAAACTATGCAAGGTCTACCAGAGTGACTCCCTTGCCAACCGTTTGTTCATCCTCCAAAAGTTGCTGAGGATGCAGCTGACTGAAGGCGAGGACGTCCTAAAATTCTTGCAGCAGTTTGAGACTCTCCTTCACCAAGCCAGCAACATGGGCTGGAGCCTTGAAGCCGACATGCAGGGGATGATTCTCCTCATGGCTCTTCCACCAAGCTGGGGCCCCATGATTACTGTGATTGGTGGCTGGCCAGAGGACCACGTGAAGTATTCCAACATCTCAGAGTACATCCGCAATGAGGCTATGCGGCGTAGCCATAGCGAGGCCAACATTGCAGCCTATGCTAAGGGCGCAGGAAGCAGCAGCGGCACTAGCAACTCAGGGCAGCAGCAGGGGGCAGGCGGCAAGGGGAAGGGCAAGCGACGGCCTGGCAATTGCCACAACTGTGGCAAGGCAGGGCACTGGGCACGCGAGTGCCGTGCTCCAAAGAAGGAAGGGGTCAAGGGAGAGGGAGAGAAGGGTGACAAGGGAGGCAAGGGTGGGAAGCAGCCCACCGCACTGATGGCACAAGGCACGACTGGCGCTGGCAATGCACTCCTTACGCCAGGGGCCTTTGCACTTGACTCTGGTACAAATCACCATTCCACCAACGACAAACGGGGGTTNCCTGCCACCTCAACTTCCGTTGTGCTAACGGGAGGGTGGAACCAGCTGAAGGGATGGGTGACAAGCTGGTCACCATCCAGGTGAATGGCCAAGAGAAGGAGCTCAAGCTCACCGAGGCAGTCTATCTGCCCAACTTCGCTGCCAACCTACTCTCTGTCGGCAAGATTACTGACCGAGACATGACGGTCGTCTTCGACAAGAACAGGGCCGTTATCCTTCCCACGTTGGCAGTGAAAATACAGTACGCTGCAAAGAGTGTGGTGGCGGATGTACCACGCGTGGACGGCCTCTACATCCTCCAAACCAAGGTGGAGGGTGCTGCCGAAGCTGGGGCAGCCATGACTGCCGGGGGCAGTCAGGTGGTAGAGGCAGAAAGCAGCCGCCCGTCAACAGCAGCAGATATAACAAAATCATTGGAAACTGCAGCACCCACCCAACCCGAAGCAGTCCCTGGGACTGCCACGGCATCGGAAACGAACTGTGGCCAAGACCTTTGGCACAGGCGCTTGGCCCACGCCGCCCACTCCACGTTGGAGACAATGGGCAAACACGAGCTGGTACGAGGCCTGGCCTTGGGGAAGGGAGAGGGTGCGGGGAAGGTGAAGAACGTATGTGAGGCCTGCCTCATGGGCAAGGCTAAGAGGAAAGGGCGCACGGGGAACAAGCACGGAAACTTGGCGAATGAACCTCTCGAGTTGGTCCACACTGACGTGTGCGGGCCGATGCGAACAGCCTCAGTCGGAGGCTGCAGGTATTTCCTCACCTTCACAGATGACAAAACGAGGAAGATATGGACGTACTTCATGAAGCAGAAGAGTGAGGTAAAGGAGCATCTGCAGCACTTCGTCGCAATGGTTGAGCGACAGACCGGCAAGAAGGTCAAGGCCCTTCGTTGTGATAACGGTGGGGAATATAAGGCCTGTGAAGGCTGGCTAGCGGAGCAGGGGATACGACAAGAAAATACGGTACCTGAGTCGCCCGAGAGCAACGGTGTCGCTGAACGGCTCAACCAAACCATCCTTGGGATGGTAAGAACGATGTTGTATGAAGCAAAGCTGCCAGGAAGGTTCTGGGCCGAGGCTACTAGGACAGCGGCCTACATCATCAACCTCACACCTGCATCAGCCCTTCGAGGAAAGGGGAAAAAGAAGCTGCCGCCGATGACCCCACAAGAGGCATGGTCGGGCAAGAAACCAGATGTCTCACATCTGCGAGTGTTTGGTTGCCAGGCCTATGCCAAGAAGCTGACGAGGGAGGGTGCCAGTAAGCTGGATCCGCAGGCCAAGAAATGTCTGCTCTTGGGTTACGACAGTGCCCAACGCTCTTACAGGCTCTGGGACCTACAAGGCAACAAAGTGATTCGTAGTAAAGACGTGGACTTCAACGAGGCTGT
>SZWC01018013.1:22282-33596 GCA_023375785.1 Penium margaritaceum | reverse complement strand
ACGACTGGTCACACGCACAAGTCCGGCATCAATCTGTGGAAGGACAATGCAAAACATGCAAATCGGCCTCAAGAGCCTGTCCACCGAGAAAACTCTAGCGTCTGCAGAAAAACTGCAGAGTACCCCAGCAAGCACCCGGGACGTCATGGCAGCCGCCTGGTGGCTGCTGGCAGGTGAATCCACCAACCATCAGTGCTCTGGCGCCAGCTGGGTCCGCATCAGGGATCTGCACAAGCATGGACACGGCCGAGTGGTCACAATAAGCTGTACAAACGGATAGAAACAGCTCACATCATAACACTCCCCCATGACCCGATGGTACGCATGTCCATATGCGTGCAAAACTGACACATGTGCACAACTAGATGTACAACAGTCCATGCTCACACACCCCACTCTCAGCCACTCTCAGGCAAGGGGCGTAGTGTGACAGAACGAATGGCCACCATGAACTTTCCACGCGCAAGCGCCTTGGTCAAGAAGTCAGCCCGCTGCATGTCCGTGCCGACCTAGATGACAGAGATCACTTGTCGCTCCACAAGATCACGCACAAAGTGATGCTCAACAGCAATGTGCTTCGTGTGTGCATGAAATACACCAGAGTTGTCTGCGATGGCAAGAGCACTTTGGTTGTCACAGCGTAGAACAATGCAGGGCACTGACTGACGCAACTCACGAAACAGACGCTGCACCCAAACCGCCTCAGCAACCCCAACCCCCAGAGCAACATACTCAGCCTTTGATGAGGTACGTGCGATACAACCCTGCTTGTCACTACGCCACGACACAGCGGTGCCACCAAGCAGGGGGTTACGTAGCCTGTCCGGCTGCACCCATCAGGACTCCACGCCCAGTCGCTGCCTGTGTAGCTGTCGACTACTACCGAACACTGCCGTTGAAAGCAGAGTCCGAGATACGATGTGGACACCACGTACCGCACCACTCGCACAACAGCATGAAGGGCTCTAGCCTGAGGACACTGTGAAAACTGTGTAAGGAGGTTGACAGCAAAGGTAATGTCGGGTCGTGTAGTAGTGGCCAAGTACATCAAGGAGCCGATCAGGCACAAGTACAGGATCACGTCCATTGTCTTCCCCAGGTCTGCGGGATCATCCACCTTCAGAGCATCGTGCCCGTCAGGTGTGATGGGGGTGGAGGCTATAGGAACTGCACCCAAGAGGTCAGCAAACCGCTCCCCCACAACATGGGCGTAACGTGCCTGGTGTAACAAGAGTGTCCGTCGCTGGCGATCACGCATGATCTCCATCCCGAGAAACACAGCTGCAGGACCAAGGTCCTTCATCCTGTAGGCAGCCTCGAGAGCTGCCTTGGCCTCCTTCACGACCTCCATGGAATGAGACGCAATCAAGAGGTCGTCCACGTAGACCAGGATGGCAGTGAAGCTGTCAGCTGTCCGTCTGAGAAAGAGGGACGGGTCAGCGTCACTCTGTACGTAACCGGCACGTGTCAGTGTACCAGTGATCTCCAAGTTCCTGCACCTGGGTGACTGTTTCAGGCCGTACAAGGCCTTGCACAAGCGCCAGACCTTGTCACCGACCTCAAACCCAGGTGGCTGGACCATGTAGATCTCCTCCTCTAAGGTGCTATGGAGGAACGCGTTGTTCACGTCCATCTGGTGGAGCTCCCAGTCGTGGTGACCAACAACCCTGAACAGAGCGCGAGCCGTGGTCATGCGGCCAACCTGTGCAAAGGTGTCAGTGAAATCCACTCCCTCAACCTGCGAGAACCCCTTGGCCGTCAAGCGAGCCTTGTAGCGATCCAGTGTGCAATCAGGCTTCACCTTCTTGCGAAAGACCCACTTGGCCTGTACAGCCCTCCGCCCAGGCGGGAGGTCGACAAGCTCATAGACACCATGCTCACGGATGGCTCTCAGCTCATCCTCACAAGTAGCACGCCACAGGTCTGCATCGTGAGTTGAGAGTGCCTCCTTCAACGTGCCTGGATCAGGCATCGTCGAGGGAGCGCTCCGGGTGGCTAAGACACACGCCTCCGGAGTCGGTCTGACCGTGACAAGGTCGGCTACGGCGTCGCAAGCGACCAAGAACTCTCGAGAGACCAACTTGTGGCTGACATGACATGCTGGATGAATCTGAGTGTAGTCTGCCTGGATACTCAGGCCAAGGGCCTTCGTGACGGGCTCGCCACTCTGAACACTACGAGTCGGTCATCTGGGCACAAGGTTAGCAGTCCGTTGAGCTCTAGAGGGTAATGGTCGTAGGCGACCTCTAGGCTTGCGGGAGTACCTCGACGCAGCGCTCGCCTCAGGCTGCGAAGAAGGCTGCTGTGCCAGAGTCGTAGGAGGCATGGGTGGATGCACGGGAGTGGGTGTGATGGAGGGGACTGACACTGGTAAGGGGTCAGGTGTACCAAAGGGGACTGGCACTCGCACCAGTACGGGATCGGGTGTGCCAGAAGGGTCTGACACCGACACAGGGTCAGGTGTGCCAGAGGGAACTGACGCTCGTACGGGATCAGGTGTGTCAGAGGGAACTGGAGCCCGCACGGGATCCGGTGTGGAACAAGGAAGTGGCACAGGATCGGGTGTGTCAGACGGTACGGATGAGGCTACTGGAGNTGTGCCAGAGTCGTAGGAGGCATGGGTGGATGCACGGGAGTGGGTGTGATGGAGGGGACTGACACTGGTAAGGGGTCAGGTGTACCAAAGGGGACTGGCACTCGCACCAGTACGGGATCGGGTGTGCCAGAAGGGTCTGACACCGACACAGGGTCAGGTGTGCCAGAGGGAACTGACGCTCGTACGGGATCAGGTGTGTCAGAGGGAACTGGAGCCCGCACGGGATCCGGTGTGGAACAAGGAAGTGGCACAGGATCGGGTGTGTCAGACGGTACGGATGAGGCTACTGGAGCCAGAGCCACGATGGCCGGATCGTCAGCAGCCGGAGACTGGTCAGCAGGTGAGGAAGCCCGGCCGGACCCATCCGCAGGACTAGTCTCCCCCATCCGCCGGAAAGCCACACAGGTAGGAACCTGGTTGGCGGCCAGCGACAGAATGCTGGACAAGTCGCGGTAGGTGAGAGACTCCAAGAAGAGAGCATCTCGAGACACGACAATGCGATGGCGAGCAGGGTCCCAAAACAGCCAGGCCTTCGACCGGGGGGAGATGTCGAGGAAAGCACACATGCGTCCCCAAGGTGAGACCTTAGAACCCTGCTGGTCCTCGGTGTACTAGACACAAGCGAGAGACCCCCAAACGCGAGCGAGACGTAGATCAGCGCGATGGCCGAACCATAGCTCATACGGCGTGACATGGTCTGGAAGCGGACCATGCGGCAAGCGGTTCCAGACCCACGTCATGTAAGAGAAGCCCTCAAAGGCAAAGGACTCCGGTAGACCGCACTCTGACCGCATAGCGCAAACCGCATCCTCCATGGTGCGGTTCCAACGCTCAGACACACCGTTCTGCTGTGGTGTAGCAGGGGCGAAGAGCTGGTGAAAGATATCGTGCTCGGCAAAGTAGGCATCCATCTCGCCCAAGAACTCGCCACCACGATCTGAACGGAATGTGTGCAGAGTGTGACGAGATTGACGCTCAGCCATCACAAGCCACAGGCGGACTGCCAATGCGGCATCGCTCTTGTGGCGCAAGCTGTAGACCCACTGCATCCGCGTGAAGTCATCACTCAGGGTGAGAACGTATCGACCCCGATCAGAGAGGGACTCGACTGGGAGAGGGCCGAGAAGGTCCGAGTGAACCAACTCAAGTGGGCGCAGTGCCCGGGAGGAGGAGTCAGGGTAAGAGCAGCGATGCATCTTACCCTGGGCGCAAAAAAGACAGTCGGTCTTGGGCGGCTTCTCAAAAGAAGNGCCACAGGCGGACTGCCAATGCGGCATCGCTCTTGTGGCGCAGGCTGTAGACCCACCGCATCCGCGTGAAGTCATCAGTCAGGGTGAGAACGTATCGACCCCGATCAGAGAGGGACTCGACTGGGAGAGGGCCGAGAAGGTCCGAGTGAACCAACTCAAGTGGGCGCAGTGCCCGGGAGGAGGAGTCAGGGTAAGAGCAGCGATGCATCTTACCCCGGGCGCATAAAAGACAGTCGGTCTTGGGCGGCTTCTCAAAAGAAGCTGCGTCAAGACCGAGGGCGGGCTGAGCACGAATGAGCTTGGACACAGTGTGCGAGCTCGCATGGCAGAGGCGACGGTGTAACAAGCGCTGGTATTCTGGGGAGAGAACACCAGTGACAAAAACTCGCGCAAAAGGGGGAGGGGAAGGAGATGCAGAGGGAGTGCAATGAGACACACGACACAGGTCATCAACAACAGAGGCACGAAGCACAACGGCACGTGTGTCAAGAGCAGTCACTGTGGCAGAGTCAGCAGAGTGCTCAACAGTGAGGCCCATCCTAGTGCATGCACGAACAGAGAGCAGGATGAGCTCAAGAGCAGGGACAAAGAGCACATCAGAAATGTACAAGGGGCCAGATAGACCATCGAACTACACAACCCCAACTCCCTGTACAGACAACGACTGACCAGACCCTGTGCGAAGAGACCGAACAGACGCAACGGGACCCAGCACAACGAAGTCACTGCGACGACAGGTCATGTGATGAGTGGCCCCAGAGTCAGTAATCCAGGTGCCACTCGGCTCACGACCAGTCGTCGACACTGAGCAGCGTGCCACAGAACACTCTGCCTCTTCTGGGCGCTCAGCAGAGGTCTCGAAACAACGATGGACAACACAGATCTGTGACTCGGCAAGCCAGTCGATACTGTCAGGTCCATCCTCATCGCAAGCCACCATAGCTCCACCACAAGCATCATCACCAGCAACAGACGCAGTAAGACAAGCTGTGTCGGGACCACTCGGCTATGACAATACACTCGCACCTCCCTGAGTACGAAGCGCCAGCAGCTGACGAAGCTCTATGATCGTGCGATCCCGAGGGTCCACCTCACTGCTGTCGTCTAATGAAACGGGTGCGTCTGCAGCACTCGTGGTCGTGGTGTGCCCAGTCCGTGTGTCGCTCGAGGAAGCCCGCTGTGCGTGCGCCGCCTGGAGGCCGTGCATGATCCGAGTCCAGTCAAGTGGCTGCTCACACTCTGTGTAGCGGTGAGCGCCTCCACAGTTGTGGCAGTGGACAGAATGTCCACTACCACTACTCGCCGGCTGCTGTTGCTGCTGCTGCTGTCCATGTCCGCGTCGCATCTTCCCCTTCTTTCCCTGTGCGCCTGCTGCAACGCCCTGAGTGTGGCCGCTTGGAGTAGAGGAGGAGGAGGAGGAGGCAGTCAAGGTGGGACTAGTGAGCAGGGACAGAGGCGTAGGAGGCGTCGCAGTCACTGCTGCAACGAGTGGACTCTACTGATGAGCGACAGCAGCCTCATGAGCCGATGAAGCCTGGATGAAGTAGCGATGGGCCCAAGGAAGCAGCTGTAGTGACTCTGACAGCTGAGAGAGAGCCACACGATCGAAACACATAAAGAGCTTCACGTGGTCCAAATGCGCTCCCATGATGATGGTGTCGAGCACCCACAGCTGCGTCCCGCCACCGGTCCCAAGGTGCGTGTAAAGGCGCATCGCGCGCCTCCAGTAGTTAGCTGCGAGCTCTGTGGGGCCCTGGCGGAGGGAGTGAAACTCACGTAGTCGGGCCGCCCTCGTGGTATGGGTCTTCGCAGCGAGAAGTGTCAGGGCCAGCTCCCAGCCCTGACGTGGATTTGCTCCAATCCCGGTCCTGGTCTGACCGAGGAAAGGACGGAAGTCGATCACAGTCTCCCGTGGCATGGCGTAGAGGAGACCCTGCATCGCTCTCGCTGCTGTCTGGGCCTGGTGAGCATCGCGGGTCTGGTACTGGCTATGGTAGTACGGCCAGACACCCTCAGAATCGGCCCACACCTGAAACAGGGTCTCCCAGCAATCGAAGCCCTCGTCACTAACGTAACGGGGTGGAGGTGTCTCAAAGTCCTTCGGTCGCCGCTCCGTGGGGAGGGCGACCTCAGGCTCAGGAGATGGTGGGCGGGGTATGGGGAGCCCACCCGTGAGGGAAACACCACCAAAGGTCAACGCTGCTGAACGACGTGTCTGATCCTGACGGCGAGAAGGTGGTGGAGTTGGAGGCTGTGATCCCAGATGTAGCTCACGGATGCGCTCCTCAAGCACACGAATCTCGTGCTCGCGTGAGTCATCCTCAATCTCCTCCTCGTCCCAGTGTCCACCTGTGATGATCGATGCTGAGAATGCCGCACTGTGAAGGGTTTAGACTGCTTAGCGGATGGTGCAGCTCGCGTAGACTCTCCAGGTGGCTGTTGTGAAGCCATCGAAGGACCCCGCAGTAACTCCGTGATCTCCTGCAACGCGTCGGACTGCCTCTGCTGCTGCTGGCGCATCTCGTCCTGCTACCGACGAAGCTCATCGATCATGCGGGACTGCGACCGCGGGCTCACAATGCCCGAAGAGGAGGAAGAGGGATCAGCGGGTCCTTTGTCCTTGTCACGGACCGGCGCCATCGCGGTGCTCAGTATGGGGTCGAGAGTCAAAAATGCTCCAAACAAGAAAGTGACAGCGTTTCTCGAGAATTTGAGATGCTGGCAATTTTTTACTGTCCGGCTAAAAATTTGGCTAAGTATGGTGCTGACGGCCAGAAATTTGGCGAAGTGCTGAAGTATAAAAATTTCAGCACAAAAAAGTCAAGGTTGTCCAAATCAAGCAAAATTTTTCCCACGGAGACTCCTGAATGTGCTGAGCATGGTGGTGAAGTTTTCGGTCGCAAAACGTTGGAAATAGTGGCAAAACGTTACTTTTCCCTGTTCTGCTCGAATTTCAGCAGAAAACAAATCTGCGTTGCACTTCAGTCTTTCCTGGTGGCGACAGAGCAAGAAACTGAGCGTGAATAGTAGCTCTGGAGATCTTGAGAGAAGAGCTTTCCAACGCACCCTCAAACGCTGAAAACGGCGTTCGTTTGAAGCCAGGGCAAGCTCGTGCCGAAGGGGAGGTGGTGGCTGACGCGATTTTCGTCTGCGGCTCCTCCACGTCCGTGCGGCTTTTAGGAAGTTGCACGGACAGGGGCAGCGGTGGCGCACGCTGCTGTTGTTGCTGTTGCTGCTGCTGCCGTCGAGCTTGACGGCAACGGCCTCAAGCCACTTTGGCGGCTACTGTTGTTGATGTTTCTGATGCCGCCTCCGATGTTGCTGCTACTGCTGCTGCTGCTGCTGCTGTGGTCAAAACTGCTAGCACTGTTGCTGCGCTGCTGGACAGCTGCTGTGGCGCTGCTGCGCTGGCGTGCTGCTACACTGCTGCACCCCTCCTGCATGACTCCTTTGTCACGCAGGTGTTGCGGCCTATGCCTTGCAATGGCGCAGGTTGGTGGGTCCTCCCAGGACCTGTCGCTGCTGCTGTGTGCTGTTGCTGCTGCTATTGCTCACTGCTCCTGCGATTGCTGCATCGCTGCTGTGCAGCACAACAAGCTCTGGCTTGTCGCTCTGATACCATAAGAAGATGCATAGAAGCTTCCTAGCCACACTCCCGTTGACCAGGCGTCAGTGCCCAATCAGACGGTGACGACAGTCACAAGTCGTGCACGTAACGGCAAGGGTTTGGCTAGGGGACACAAGGCAAAGTGTCTGAATGCTTCATAAGCATTTGTAGAGAGAGATAACAAATGACAGATCCATGGCATAAATACCTGCCGCGGCGCACAGCGGGTGTCGCATGCGGCGGTGCAAGAGCTGTCCTAAAACCGGCCCAAAACCATTGTTTTGGCCGTAACTCTGCGCACACATATCAGAATGCTGCGCCGTTTGAACCTAGACGTGCAGAATCTCGAGCCGGACGCTACGACTGGTCACACGCACAAGTCCGGCATCAATCTGTGGAAGGACAATGCAAAACATGCAAATCGGCCTCAAGAGCCTGTCCACCGAGAAAACTCTAGCATCTGCAGAAAAACTGCAGAGTACCCCAGCAAGCACCCGGGACGTCATGGCAGCCGCCTGGTGGCTGCTGGCGGGTGAATCCACCAACCATCAGTGCTCCGGCGCCAGCTGGGTCCGCATCAGGGATCTGCACGAGCATGGACACGGCCGAGTGGTCACAGTAAGCTGTACAAACGGACGGAAACAGCTCACATCACAACACTCCCCCATGACCCGATGGTACGCATGTCCATACGCGTGCAGAACTGACACATGTGCACAACTAGATGTACAACAGTCCATGCTCACACACCCCACTCTCAGCCACTCTCAGGCAAGGGGCGTAGCCNGAGCCGGACGCTACGACTGGTCACACGCACAAGTCCGGCATCAATCTGTGGAAGGACAATGCAAAACATGCAAATCGGCCTCAAGAGCCTGTCCACCGAGAAAACTCTAGCATCTGCAGAAAAACTGCAGAGTACCCCAGCAAGCACCCGGGACGTCATGGCAGCCGCCTGGTGGCTGCTGGCGGGTGAATCCACCAACCATCAGTGCTCCGGCGCCAGCTCGGTCCGCATCAGGGATCTGCACGAGCATGGACATGGCCGAGTGGTCACAGTAAGTTGTACAAACGGACGGAAACAGCTCACATCACAACAGCTCATACCACGAGGTCATATAGCAAGATCATAAGATCATAAAACATACTTGAATCAAGAACACTCAACACAAGATTACATCGTAAGCAACGTCGCAAGGTCACATCAAAAGTTTGTGCTACAGCCTCAAGACACAAAATCATACCACACTCTCAATCGAAAAGTTTAAAGCACAAGCGCCTACCATGCATTCATATCTCAAGGGCATAGTAAAAGGAAATTTCACAAGGTCATATCATGAGCTCGTATCCAAGCTCATGCTGACAGTTGATATCACAATGTGATGTCGCAAGAACATATCACAAGCTCATGTAGCAAAACCATGTGACAAGCTTGTATCACAAGGTCAAGATACGAGGTCATTTCATTAGGTCAAACCAGAAGGTCATAAGACAAAGTCATGTGACAAGATCAAGTAGCAAAATCACATCACAAGCCCACATTGTAAGGTAACATCACAGGCGCACATAATGTACCCATGCCACAAGCTAACATCGCTTGCTCATATCACAAACTCCATTGAAAAGGAACATTTGACAAGGTACAATCACAGGTCCATGCAATGTGGTCATATCCAAAGGACATATCAAAAGCTCATACCACAAGGTCACATTAAAAGTTTATGTCACAGAGCAATCTTATGTCACATCAATATCTTGTGTCACATAGCAAGCTCTCAACTCAAGGTTTTGCCGCAAGCTTGTGTGAAAAGGATGAATCAAAAGCTAAGATTACAAGTTCATAGTCCAAAATCTCAGCAGAATTGCTTCCCACAGGTCTACATCACAAGCTCACATATCCCTGGGCTGGTCTTGACACAGGGGGGCTCGTCTTCCAGTGAGCAAGACATGCCGGGTTCAACTCTATCCGTCCATGATTGCGTTTCAACGGCACCTAGGGTATATGTCCTTCAAGGGCATGGCTTGTCACATTCTTCTTTTTCTAGCCACCAATACTCGTCCTCGCTCTGTCAAAATCATTTAACAGCACTTCCACATCTCTGTGAAAATGATGGCTTAAGAAACCTCCAGGCACAGTAGTCTTTCTTCACTGAAAACAAAATTGCTTTCTTCTGGCAAAAGGCAGACCAAGGAGCCTCAGGGCATAGGAAGCTAACATCTTTTCCAACTCATCTTCTACATTATCAGTTACAAGTCAGCGTTCATGGTTCTAACAAAACTCAGATGAAGGTGGAAGGTTCTACACAGAACTGAATTTGTGCTTCTTCTTGGACGAGGGGTCAGTGGTACCCTTTCTTTGCATGTCTCCGACCTCACACAAAAGCTTGGAGTTCATGAAACTTGTAGAGGGCTGGGGAACACCAGCTGGTAGGGTCTGTGTGAAGCATGGGCTTCAGCTTCTGCTCAGTTTGAAATGTGAGAGACCGATCCATGAAACGGGCCTTTGTCATTCCTTCATCAACTCCTTCCAAGTCATTGCGCACACAGTCAAAACCAGAGCATGGATTGCAGTGCTCTTATGTTCAGCGAAAACATACCTTCCCAACATAACAATAGTTTTCTGCCTCTCATCACCACATCCTTCTTAAGAACATTGAGAACAAGGCAATGTGACATCACATACCCATGACTTCTGGAACCACACCACCACCGCAATGCAAACACGGTTCGGGTGCGCTGCGGTGCTCAAGAGCATTGGATGGAAGCTCCGATTTCTCCCACCGCTCCAGTTCAGCCAGTTCCTCATCCCCCACATGCCACAGCCCCCACTGCCGGAACCGCTCCAATTTCACGTCGTGGCCCTTGATGGCGTTGTTGTGCACCATGGCTGGTTGGATGGTCTTTCTCTTCAACGCTGCACCAAAGTGCTTCTTCATTTGCTCGTAGGCGCTGCAGAACACCGATCGCAATTGACAACCACACAAGTTGCATTTTTTTTCTGAAACGCTTTTGCAAGGCGTCAAGAAAAAGAAACAAAGAGCACGGCTTGGCACAGCATTGCACAGCTCTGACAAGCTCCACAATTCTGCATCAAGTTCCACATCTTGCCGGGAGGAGTCCACCACCCTCGACCCTCTACCTCTCAGCCTTCTCTTTCCCACCCTTTCACCCCTAAGCTGCTCCAACCCGAGGGGGGAGGGAAAGATGGCAAGGGGGGATGAATAAGACGGATGCAGGAGTGTGGGAGGCAGGCTGAACAACAGCCTGAGGCTCTTGATCCACTGCACGACCACTCCGGTCTTGTCTCTCATGGGAATGAGGGCGTGGCGAACGGAGTTGCTGCATGACTTAGCTCTGCCGCTCACCACGCAAAACATCAGGAATGAAAAGCCACAACATGGGAGAGGTACGGCTGACATGGAGCACCATCACATGGCATGCCCAAGCCTTGTGCACGCATTAACAGGGAAAGATAACGCTGTAGGCCTAGGGTGGAGACGTGCGGACATCATGTGGCATGGCATGGCATGGCATGACATGGCATGACATTGCATGACATGGCAATGGAGCCAGTCTGCGGCACTCACAGGCATGCAGTGGGCCAATGGTCGCAAGGGAAGAAGACGAATCCAGCAGGGAACATTGCAGGAGGAAGCACTCCCACAGAGACGACGTCACGCTGCGCTAGGTGTAACGCTGTGTTGAACGATGGTTGGTTGGGGATTGGCTTGTTGCCTGCATTCGCTTGCTGTTGCAGAAAAAGAAAGAAAAGAAAAAGAGTGTGGAAAGAACACAGAAAAAGGTGAACAACCACACATGGAGAGGGAGAGAGAGAGAGAGAGAGAGAGAGAGAGAGAGAGA
>SZWC01018010.1:10751-23341 GCA_023375785.1 Penium margaritaceum | reverse complement strand
GCCAGCACATGGCTAATCCCGGACCGGAGCACCAGAAGGCAGTGAAGCGGATCTTCCGCTACCTTGCTGGAACCAACAACATCGGCATCACCTACAACGGCAATGACAACAGCATCATTGGCTACACAGACGCCGAATGGGCTTCAAACCCTGAGGACCGCAAGTCCATCTCTGGACATGTGTTCCTCATGAATGGTGGGGCCATCAGCTGGTGCAGCAAGCGGCAAGTGGTCGTGGCCACCTCGAGTACAGAAGCTGAGTACGTATCTCTCAGCTTTGGAGCCAAAGAAGCAGTTTAGCTCCAGCGTCTCATGGCAGAGATGAGTGGGAGTGCAGCAGTTCCAGTTCCTGTGCGCGTCGACAACCAGAGCGCAATCGCACTTGCCAAGAATCCTGAGCACCATGCACGCACCAAGCACATTGACATCGCATATCATTTCATCAGGCACATGGTACAAGAGGGTGCTATCAAGCTGGAGTTTACTCCAACGAGCAAGCAGGTCGCTGATTTTTGCACCAAGCCAGTGATCCATGAGAAAGAGTAGTTCTGCATGAAGGCATGTGGACTCAGCCCACTCTGACTGCGACAAAGTGGGAGATTGTTGGGAAAGGAGCCATCCGGCTCAGTTTCAGGTCCATAGGAGCAAGTTCCAGGAAAGTACCAGATGCCTGCTTCGATCGTCAATCGGACTTCACCACTGGAAAGATCAGGTGGCAAAATGTCTACGGTCCAAGTTTGAGGCCGATCCAACGGTCGGATTGGGAGATATGAATTTTCGTAGTTTCCGGGGTCATCGACCGCCGATATCCGGGTGACCATGGGCGATGGCTCCATGCCTTAGCCTGAGAGAAGAAAAAGGCAAGAGGTCCAGGGTCAAGACCTGATGGGAGAAATATCCAAAAAGGTCCTTGATCTTAGGATTGCCTTATCAAAGTGTGCTGACTAGGATAAAGGTACCTCTCCTTACTTTTTAGGTGAGGTGAGATCCTTGTGTGCTAGCCATGGACACATGGCGATTCTCCATGGGTTTGTGGGTTATGTGACCACTAGGAGTGTGCCCTGAGAGCATTCTCTAGCTCTCTAGGTCGTGTGTGAGTGGTCAGCCTGATTGCTAGGCTGATTTCCTCCCTTGTATGAGATTATGGACTAGTGTGTGAGCCTTAGCCTCCATGGCTAAGTGGTGTGGCTTGTGAGAGGGCTGACTTGCCCAAGCTATAGCTCTATATGTACTCCATCATTTTGAGTGATTGAACAACCATTCTTCAGCACAAGTGATGCCCTTCCAATCACACATGCTCGATGCTCCAAGGCTCGCTCTCTCCTCCTGATCCAACAGCAGAACGCGCCAACCGTACCATTGTGGAGTAGGCGCGCTCCATGTTGCACGAGCTCCGGCTGACCTACGACTTCTGGGCTGAAGCCGTGAACACTACGGTCTACATCAAGAACCGCAGTCCAACCAAGGCCCTGGAGCAGATGACACCGTACGAGGCGTGGTTTGGCAAGAAGCCAAGCGTGGGTCATCTTCGCGCGTTTGGCAGCTTGGCGCATATGCATGTGCCAAAGGAGAAGCGGCAAAAGTGGGACGCGAAGAGCGCGCAGATGCTGATGATTGGCTACGACGTGGCAAGCAAGGCGTACCGCCTCTATGAGAGGGATACAGGCCACGTCATCATCTCTAGTGATGTCGTCTTCAACGAGAGCCGCCTGCTAACGCTCCAGCACCTACTCCTAGTGGTCACATAACCCACCGTGGACCGTCGATGTGTGGGTGGATCTGGAGGAAAGGGGGAGCCTTGGAGCAGCGAGCATGTGTGATTGGAAGGGCATCACTTGTGCTGAAGAATGGTTGTTCAATCACTCAAAATGATGGAGTACATATAGAGCTAGAGCTTGGGCAAGTCAGCCCTCTCACAAGCCACGCCACTTAGCCATGGAGGCTAAGGCTCACACACTAGAGTCCATAATCTCACACAAGGGAGGAAATCAGCCTAGCAATCAGGCTGACCACTCACACACGACCTAGAGAGCTAGAGAATGCTCTCATGGCACACTCCTAGAGGTCTCATAACCCACAAACCCATGGAGAATCGCCATGTGTCCATGGCTAGCACACAAGGATCTCACCTCACCTAAAAAGTAAGGAGAGGTACTTTTATCCTAGTCAGCACACTATGACAAGGCAATCCTAAGACCAAGGATCTTTTTGGATATTTCTCCCATCAGGTCTTGACCCTGGACCTCTTGCCTTTTTCTTTTCTCAGGCTAAGGCATGGAGCCATCGCCCATGGTCACCCGGATATCGACGGTCGATGACCCCGGAAACTACGAAAATTCATATCTCCCAATCCGACCGTTGGATCGGCCTCAAACTTGCACCGTAGACATTTTGCCACCTGATCTTTCCAATGGTGAAATCGAATTGGCAATCTGAGCATGCATCTGGTACTTTCCTGGAACTTGCTCCTGTGGACCTGAAACTGAGCCGGATGGCTCCTTTCCCAACAATCTCCCACTTTGCCACAATCAAAGTGGGCTGAGTCCACATGCCTTGATGCAGAACTGCTGCTTCTCACGGGTCACTAACTTGGTGCAGAAATCAGCGACCTGCTTGCTCGTTGGAGTAAACTCCAGCTTGATAGCACCCTCCTGTACCATGTGCCTGATGAAGTGATATGCGATGTCAATGTGCTTGGTGCGTGCATGGTGCTCAGGATTCTTGGCGAGTGGGATTGCGCTCTGGTTGTCAACGCGCACAGGAACTGGAACTGCTACAGTCCCACTCATCTCTGCCATGAGACGTTGGAGCCAAACTACTTCCTTGGCTCCAAAGCAGAGAGAGACGTACTCAGCTTCCGTGCTTGAGGTGGCCACGACCACCTGCCGCTTGCTGCACCAGCTAATGGCCCCACCATTCGTGAGGATTACATGTCCAGAGATGGACTTGCGGTCCTCAAGGTTTCAAGCCCAATCGGCGTCTGTGTAGCCGATGATGCTGTTGTCATTGCCGTTGTAGGTGATGCCGATGTTGATGGTTCCAGCAAGGTAGCGAAAGATCCGCTTCACTGCCTTCTGGTGCTCCGGTTCGGGATTAGCCATGTGCTGGCTCACAGCGCTCACAGCCTGTGCGAGGTCCGGCCTGGTTGCCACCATCAGGTACATGAGACTGCCAACGGCGCTCTGGTACTTCTGCCGCTCGGCTGCATTTGCTTCTCCATTAAAGCTTACGAGGTACTGCCGCGTCTCCAGTGGCGTGCCGGTGGGTTTTGCCTCTGCCATGCCAAACCGCTGCAAAACATCCTTGATGTAGCGGCTCTGCTGTAGCAAGAGAGAGCGTGACTTGCGGTCACGCGTGATCTGGATACCGAGGAAGTATGATGCCTCCCCGAGATCAGACATCTGGAAGCGCTCCTGCATGGCTTCCTTGAACTCTTGTAGTGTAGACATGCTGTTGGAAAGGAGGAGCATGTCATCTACATAGACAATGATGATGAGGATCTCATGCTCATGCTGCCAGCGATACACGCTGTAGTCACACTCGCTGCGCTCAAACCCCATGCACTGCAACGCCGCATCCAACTTCTGGTTCCAAGCACACGACGCTTGCTTGAGGCCGTACAGCGACTTCTGCAGCTTGTAAACTAGGTACTCCTGGCCATCCATGACGAACCCCTCCGGCTGCTCCATGTAGATCTCCTCCTCCAAGTCACCATTCAAGAATGCCGTCTTGACATCCATGTGGTGAACCTCGAAGTCCTCAGCTGCTGCATAAGAGAGGAGCGTGCGCACAGAGGCAAACTTTGCAACAGGGGCAAAAGTTTCTGTGTAGTCGATGCCCTCCTGCTGCGAGC
Organism: Penium margaritaceum; assembly: GCA_023375785.1. Classification (NCBI taxonomy): domain Eukaryota; kingdom Viridiplantae; phylum Streptophyta; class Zygnematophyceae; order Desmidiales; family Peniaceae; genus Penium; species Penium margaritaceum. The sequence goes on along the minus strand of SZWC01018010.1, from coordinate 19,489 downwards.
AGCCCTTGGCGACCAGCCTCGCCTTGTACTTTTCCAGGTTACCATCTGCTCCCCGCTTTTTCTTGAACACCCACTTGCACTTGATCACCTTACGTCCACGTGGACGCTCAGTCAGCTCCCACGTGCCGTTGTCCAGCTGCGACTGTATCTCCTGCTACACGGCTTGCGCCCAATCTGCTGCATCCGGTGCAGCCATGGCCTCCTTGTATGACGTTGGCTCATCTGAATCTGCTGCAACTGCAACGTTCATCTGTTCTGGTTTCTGCAGCATCCAGAAATGGCCGCGCTCACCAGGCTTGTAACGCACCCTGAGAGGGTACCTCCAACCTGGTACTGGAGCGTTAGCAGGCGGCTGACGCGGTGGTGCTGGCACAACTGCTTCTGCTGGTGGTGCTACATCTCCCTCCTCTGCTTCTACGGATGAAGCTGTTGTATCTGCTACATCAGACATGGGAGAGTAGAGTGATTCTCCCACTGTCACAGTAGAGGAAGGATCGGGAGAGACTGGGTCAGGAAGGATTTCTGCTCCCACTGTGTGGTCAGCTGCTGGTTCTGCTGCCTCTTCACACACAATGTTGGTGCCGATGACGTTGCTCTCGTTGAAGACGACATCCCTAGAGATGATGACGTGGCCTGTATCCCTCTCATACAGGCAGTACGCCTTGCTTGCCACGTCGTAGCCAATCATCAGCATCTACGCGCTCTTCGCGTCCCACTTTTGCCGCTTATCCTTTGGCACGTGCATGTGTGCCAAGTAGCCAAACGCACGAAGATGACCCACGCTTGGTTTCTTGGCAAACCACGCCTCGTACGGTGTCATCTGCTCCAGGGCCTTGGTTGGACTGCGGTTCTTGATGTAGACCGCAGTGCTCACGGCTTCAGCCCAGAAGTCGTAGATCAGCCGGACCGCGTGCAGCATGGAGTGCGCCGACACCACAATGGTACGGTTGGCGCGTTCTGCTACCCCGTTCTGCTGCGGTGAGTACGGCGCGGTACGCTGCGCCTTGATGCCAGCTGCTGCGAGGTAGTCCTGGAACTCCTTGCTTAGGTATTCTCCACCATGGCCTTGAACTCCTTGAACCTGTCAAAGCACTGGTCCTTGGAGGAAAGGAAGTACACAGCAGTGTAACGGCTGAAATCATCAATGAAGGTGAGAAAGTACCTAGAGCCTCCAAAGCTCTGGGTCTGCATCGGTCCACACAAGTCCGTGTGGACCAGCTCCAACACCTCTTTCGCACGCTCCCCTACTCCAGAGAACACCTCGCGGTGTTGCTTCCCCTCCAAACAGCCGATGCATAACTGCTGCTCAAAGTTAGAGATGGTAGGCAGGTCACGCACCATCTGCTTTGCTTGAAGCTGCTGCAAGGCGCGCATGCCGATGTGGCCGTAGCGCGCATGCCAGATCTCGCCATCTGTCGCCTGCACCACTGTTGCAAGACTCTGCTCACGTGGGATCTTCGTCGTCCCCAGCAGGCGGTACATATCGCCTTCCTTCACCGACTTGGCCAACTCCTCTCCTGTTTCCTTGTCGAGGATGTAGCTGTAATCATCGTCAAAAACGACGCGCAGTCCTGTGTTGGTGAGAGAGGACTCTGAGAGAAAGTTGAACGCAGCATCAGGCACATACAGCACGCCATGGAACACTCCCACTTCAATGCCACGCGGGGTCTCCAACCACATCTCCACAATCCCAATCCCCTCAGCATACACCACCCGATCATCACCCAAAGCAATCGGACGGGGGGGAATGGAGAGCAGCTGCGTGAACCACTCCTTGTGGTGCGTCAGACTCTTGGTACACCCCGAGTCCTTGTACCACGCCAGATCCGCCTTTTCCTTCTGCGACATGTCAGACTTCGCCATGAAGAGGCGGTCGCGCACCTCCTTGGCGACGTTCATATTGCTAAAATGGCGTACGCTAGTCTGGTTCTGCTGCTGCTGCTGCTGCTGGCGTTGTTGTGACTGCTGTTGCTGTTGCTGTGGAGATTGCTGCTTTTGCTGCTACTGCTGCTGTTCCTTCTGGTCCCTCTTGAACTTGAAGCACTCTTTCTTGTAGTGCCCCTCTTTCTGGCAATAGTGGCACTTGCCCTTCTTCTTGCCTCTCTACTGCCCGGACTACTGCTGCTGCTGGTTGCGTGAGCCCATGGCCATGAAAGCTGCTTCACTGCTGCTGCTGCCGCCATTGCGCTTTGCTGCATTGCGACGCAGTTCCACATGCACCAAGTGCGTGCAGATGAAGTCGAGGTCGAGAGTCGGCTGGCACTCCAACGTCTCTCGCACCGTGTCGTTGCTTGTTGGGAGTCCCCTCAGCAAGAGGAGGATGAAGCGCGTCTCTTCCACAGGGTTGCCGGCCTCTCTCAGCTGCTTCGCCAGCTCCTTGGCCCTGTCCAGATACGCCTCCATCCCTTCACCACCCTGCATTTTCAGCGCCATCATCTTTTCCTCCAAAAGCATGAGGAATGCAAGATCCTTACTCTCATACTTCTTGCACAACGTATCCTACCCCTCCTTTGCAGTAGCCTTGTCACTCACGTACTGAAAATGCGGGTTGGAGATGGTGTTGACAAGCAACCTGTAGGCCTGCCTGTCCTTCTTCTTCCACTCCTCATACGTCGCTGGTACAGCTGCAGAAGAACCCGCATCAGCTGCACCCTTTTGCGGCGTCTTCCCCGCCACCACCTGTGCTGCGGTGATGCCTTTTGCCTGTGGAGGCGGAGCGCGCTCGTCGCCGCTCACCACCTCCCACAAGCCCCTCTCCTCCAAAAGGAGGCGGGTACGCATCTTCCAAAACGTGAAGTTGACGCGTCCTTCCAGCCTCTCCAAGGGCTGGGCTGCTGTTACCACGCCTGCTGCTGCCATTTTGAGCCTTGGTGATGCTCAGCGCTGCCCTTGAGTGGCGGCCCTAACCCTGCTTCTGCTGCTGCTTCAGCCAGAAATCTGTCTGACAGAAAATGGACTTTAGAGGCCAGCAGACTGGGATTTTTTAAAAACGGAGCCCATCACTGGAAAATTCAGCTCAAAACCTTTCAAATCGACCCATAAAACAGGGTCATCAACAGGGGATTTTGAAAGATATGCCCTCTTGAAAACAGGGTATGCTTCTGCTCCTACTCCAACTCAGACCAGCCAGCTTCTAAACGGCGTTTCTCCCCAACATACCGATGAAATGCAAATATGTTTGCACCAATGGAAAGCGTAGGAAAAATAATACAATTCGCATGTGCCACTTTTTAAATTTGACAAAGAAACGAGAGAGTTATGGTCATCACAAGGCGACAGACTTACTCAGAGAGAAGAGTGTAGCCCTGGCCGACCTCGTTTTGAGGATAACTCTCAATCCGACCGTTGGATTGTCGCGATCTTGGGCTCATTGAAAAGCGTGTCGTTTGAACTTGAATATCTAGTGGTCGATCGTCAAAACTGGTGAAGGTTTCACCCCAACCCGTCACTCTCAAAGTGACGGCCTGTGCTGGCTGAAAGTGGCAGAACTTGGCTCTGAAACCAAATGTTGGATCTGGAGGAGAGGGGGAGCCTTTGAGCAGCGAGCATGTGTGATTGGAAGGGCGTCACTTGTGCTGAAGAATGGTTGTTCAATCACTCAAAATGATGGAGTACATATAGAGCTAGAGCTTGGGCAAGTCAGCCCTCTCACAAGCCACACCACTTAGCCATGGAGGCTAAGGCTCACACACTAGAGTCCATAATCTCACACAAGGGAGGAAATCAGCCTAGCAATCAGGCTGACCACTCACACACGACCTAAAGAGCTAGAGAATGCTCTCGTGGCACACTCCTAGAGGTCACATAACCCACAAACCCATGGAGAATCGCCATGTGTCCATGGCTAGCACACAAGGTTCTCACCTCACCTAAAAAGTAAGGAGAGGTACCTTTATCCTAGTCAGCACACTATGACAAGGCAATCCTAAGACCAAGGATCTTTTTGGATATTTCTCCCATCAGGTCTTGACCCTGGACCTCTTGCCTTTTTCTTTTCTCAGGCTAAGGCATGGAGCCATCACTCATTCCCACCCAGACATCGACGGTCCATGACCCCTGAAACTTCGAAAATTCATATGTCCCAATCCGACTGTTGGATCGGTCTCAAACTTGGACCGTAGATATTTTGCCACCTGATCTTTCCAATGGTGAAGTCGGATTGACGATCGGAGTTGGCATCTGGTACTTTCCTGGAACTTGCTCTAGTGGACCTGAAACTGAGCCAGATGGCTCCTTTTTCCAACAAACCGCAGCTCGCGTCCGTTTGAACGCCTTATGTGGGGGGCACGGAAGCCGGAGGGAAGAGCGGCATTGCCGTCAGCCATCTTCGTCCATCCCAACGCCTCATGCTGGGGGGACGGAAGAAGAGGATCCAGAGGAGGCAGGAGCAGAGAGAGAGAGCAAGCCGAGGCGAGCACAGAGCGCAGCATGACGGTCGGCAGAAAGAGGCTTGGTGAGGATGTCAGCGGGTTGCTGCTCCATAGGAACGTAGAGCATGCGAACCTCACCGTCGGCGACGGCGTCACGGACGTAGTGATACTACCGGCGAATGTGTTTGGTACGATCATGGAGGACGGGATCCTCGGAGAGGGTAATGGTATCTTCGTTGTCGCAGTGGATGGTGGTAGGTGCAAGTTGGTCGAAGCCGAGTTCAGAAAGTAACATGCGAAGCCAGACGGCTTCACGGGTGGCTTCACTCTTAGCGATGTATTCGGCTTTGATGGAGGACAGAGCCACCACGGATTGCTTCTTTGAGTGCCAACTGACAGGGCCTCCATTGAGAAGAAAGACGTAGCCAGACGTCGATCGACTGGTGGCATGATCACCTGAGAGGTCCGCGTCGCAGAAGCCATGAAGAATGTTATCACCAGTGGAAGAGTACCGAATTCCAAGGTCGGCGGTGGAGCGCAAGTAGCGAACGCTTTGTTTGGCCGCAACGATGTGAGCGGCAGTGGTGTTCTGACAGCCTTCGCTGAGGATGCCGACAGCATATGACAGATCAGGACGTGTGGCAACAGAGGCATACATCAGGGAGCCCACCATGCTGGGAAAGACTTTGGCATCGGCAGGAGCGAGAAGATCCGCCGGAGCGGGGACTTTGGTGAGGCCATGCTGGAGAGCCAAGGATGTAGTCATAGGGTTGGCGTCACCAAGTTGAAACTTATGAGGGACACGTTGTGCATATGTGGCTTGATTGAGAACGATGTGACGGTCCTGCTGTTGGTGCACTTGAATGCCGAGATAACATTTCAAGGGACCCATGTCGCTCATCTCAAAGCGCCGAGAGAGCTGATCCTTGAAAGCGGAGATGGTGTCCAGCGTGGGACCAAACAGGATGAGGTCATCGACATATAGAATGATGCCAATGGTGTTGGCTCCGGAACGATAGTAGATTGAGTGGTCAGAATGGAGACGGGTCAGACTTTGCCCAAGGAAGAACTCATTGATCTTGAGATTCCATTGGCGTGGGGCCTATTTGAGTCCGTAGAGAGAGCGCTTGAGACGACAGACGAGATGAGCCTTGTTAGGTTCCACAAAGCCCTCGGGTTGTTTCATGTAGATGGTCTCATTCAGATCCCCGTTGAGAAAGGCGCATTTGACATCCATCTGATGCAGAATCCAACGGTTAGCAGCAGCAAGAAACAGAATGACACGGATGGAGGAATACTTGGCCACTGGGGCGAAGGTGTCACTGTAGTTGACGCCGAGAACTTGACTGTAACCACGGGCCACGAGGCGAGCTTTGTATCGTTCAGGCTCGCCAGCACTATTGAGTTTTTTACGAAACACCCACTTGCAAGTAACGACAGGTTGGTCCGGCGGCTGTGGAACAAGCTCCCATGTACCTTGTTTTTGAAGCTGATCAAATTCCTCTTGGTTGGCTTGGCGCCAAAGTGTCGCATTAGGTCGACGCATGGCATCCTTGTAGCTGATGGGGTCGATGACTTGAGTGACAAGAGCACTGTCATCTTCATCATCGGACGTGTGGAGCATGGCGAGTTGAAAATACGTTGGGGTAGTGCGGTTGCGAGTGGAGCGATATAGACCAGGGATGGCAGCAGACAGCAGCGGAGCATCCGGTGCTGACGATGGAAGGGATTCACCAGTAGTGTATTCATGAGAATGCACTGGAGGAACCACATCAGCATGTTCATCGGCGACAGGGTCAACGTTGAACTTCTGAATGGGCTCGGGAGCCTTGTCCATAGGTATGGTGACGATGGGTGAAGTCGGGAGGATCCTTGTGTTGAGGAAGGTGGTTTCATCGAAGATGGGTTGTCGTGCACGGGCCACGGTTTGCGTAGCAGGATCCCAAACTCTGTAGATATCGTTGTTGTCTTCATATCCAAGAAGGATACAGGCCTTAGACCCCAGCTCCAACTTGGAGCGAAGTTCTGGGCGTAGCCAAACGTGAGCGGTGCAGCCAAAGATGCGAATGTGTTGCAGATGGGGTTTTGTACCGGGAAGTTTGACTATGGGCAGTCGGTTGGTAATTTAGGCTGCAGTGGAGAGAGCCTCCCCCCAAAAGACGGATGGTAGTGCAGCTGTGTGTAGCATTGTTCGAGCGCGTTCTAGAAGAGTCTGATTCATGTGCTCAGCCTTCCCATTTTGTTGAGGTGTGTAGGGAACGGTGCGTTGGTGTTGAATATCTTTCTGCTGGAAGAAAGAGTGGAGTGAGTGACAAATGAACTCACCGCCATTGTCAATTTGGATTTTCTTCACGGTGAGGGTGGTTTCATTTTCAATCTGCCGCATCCAGATCTTGATGATATCGGCGGCTTCGTTTTTGTAGCGGAGAAACTTGACCCAAACGAAATGGCTGTAGTCATCGATGATGACCAGGAAGTAATGCTTGTTTGACAGGGAACCTTCCTTGATGTAGCAGAGGTCCATGTGAAGCAGTTCCAGCTTTGGTATTGTCGTTGTAGTTGGATGAGCCTTGAATGGTTTTTGATGTTGTTTGCCTGTCAAACAGCCGCTCCATGGTATTGTGTCGGAAGGTTTCGTGAGTCCGGATGGGAGATCATGAACCCATTCTCGTGCCATGTTGTGTAGGGTGGTATAGTTGACGTGGGCAAGCCGGCGATGCCATAAGTCAGCTGTGGAAGTAGCCGACATGGGATGACGGCTGTGAGAAGAAACAGCTGCCATTGTTGGGAAAGGAGCCATCCGGCTCAGTTTCAGGTCCACAGGAGCAAGTTCCAGGAAAGTACCAGATGCCTGCTCCGATTGTCAATCCGACTCCACTATTGGAAAGATCAGGTGGCAAAATGTCTACGGTCCAAGTTTGAGGCCGATCCAATGGTCGGATTGGGAGATATGAATTTTCGTAGTTTCCGGGGTCATCCACCGCCGATATCCGGGTGACCATGGGCGATGGCTCCATGCCTTAGCCTGAGAAAAGAAAAAGGCAAGAGGTCCAGGGTCAAGACCTGATGGGAGAAATATCCAAAAAGGTTCTTGGTCTTAGGATTGCCTTGTCAGAGTGTGCTGACTAGGATAAAGGTACCTCTCCTTACTTTTTAGGTGAGGTGAGATCCTTGTGTGCTAGCCATGGACACATGGCGATTCTCCATGGGTTTGTGGGTTATGTGACCACTAGGAGTGTGCCATNGGTCGTGTGTGAGTGGTCAGCCTGATTGCTAGGCTGATTTCCTCCCTTGTGTGAGATTATGGACTCTAGTGTGTGAGCCTTAGCCTCCATGGCTAAGTGGTGTGGCTTGTGAGAGGGCTGACTTGCCCAAGCTCTAGCTCTATATGTACTCCATCATTTTGAGTGATTGAACAACCATTCTTCAGCACAAGTGATGCCCTTCCAATCACACATGCTCGCTGCTCCAAGGCTCCCTCTCTCCTCCAGATCCAACATTTGGTATCAGAGCCAAGTTCTGCCACTTTCAGCCAGCACAGGTCGTCACTTTGAGAGTGACGGGTTGGGGTCAACCCTTCCTTCGATTTCACAATTGACCACTTGATCTTCATGTTTAAGAGACAAGCTTTCCAACGAGTCCAAGATCGTAAAGATCCAACAGTCGGATTAAGAGTTATTCTCAAAACGAGGTCGGCCAGGGCTACACTCTTCTCTCTGAGTAAGACTGTCGCCTTGTGATGACCATAACTCTCTTGTTTCTTTGTTAAATTTAAAACGAGGCACATGCGAATTGTAGTATTTTTCCTCAGATTTCCATTGGTGCAAAAATATTTGCATTCCATCTGTACGTTTGGGAGAAACGCTGTTTACAAGCTGGCTGGTCTGAGTTGGAGTAGGAGCAGAAGCATACCCTGTTTTCAAGAGGGCATATCTTTCAAAATCCCCTGTTGATGACCCTGTTTTATGGGTCGATTTGAAAGTTTTTGAGCTGAATTTTTCATTGGTGGGCTCCGTTTTTCAAAATTCCCAGTCTGCTGGCCTCTACAGTCCATTTTCTATCAGACAGATTTCTGGCTGAAACAGCAGCAGAAGCAGGGTTAGCGCCGCCACTCAAGGGCAGCGCTGAGCATCACCAAGGCTCAAAATGGCAGCAGCAGGCGTGGTAACAGCAGCCCAGCCCTTGGAGAGGCTGGAAGGACGCGCCAACTTCACGTTTTGGAAGATCCGTACCCGCCTCCTTTTGGAGGAGAGGGGCTTGTGGGAGGTGGTGAGCGGCGACGAGCGCGCTCCGACTCCACAGGCAAAAGGCATCACCGCAGCACAGGTGGTGGCGGGGAAGACGCCGCAAAAGGGTGCAGCTGATGCG
>SZWC01018009.1:6416-29181 GCA_023375785.1 Penium margaritaceum | reverse complement strand
GCAAGGCATGGACGGCCATTTCCGGCCAAATTCCCCTGTCCGGCGGCAAAGGCCTCTGCAGACTGAGCAGCAAGTGCCTCTGCCGCACATCAGGTTGTTTGAGGGGCTGAAGCACCGGGAGGAGCAAGAGCCTGCGAAGCATACTGCATGGTCAGCCCTTTTGTTTTGCTCTGTTTCTATTTTTTTTTTCTTTCTATTTTTCCTCTTTTTTTATTTCTCCACTCTTGTCTCGCATTCCGGCAGGCGTGGAGGTTGGTGCCAGACACAGGTTTCTGTCAGACCCTGGCAGTAGGGCCACGCTGCATGGCCCGACTTGCTCGCCGAGGCCAGGCATGCATCTCAGAAGAGCCCCCGATGTGCTCTCTCCAGGGGACCAACCAGCCTCCAGGTCCCTCCCCAAACGTTTTGTGGAAAGTCTGCATTGCGGTGTTGCATGAATTCTTGGTTTCGTTGGCTCTTCGTGCTGGGAGCAAACGAGCCCATTTCCCCATGGATGGACTGAGGCAACGGATGTCACTGGTTACTGCTCGCGTTGATGGGGTGTGAGAATGTATTTGTGTTGGCTCTTCACAATTCTTTTCATCGCTTTAGAAATTGATTCAGAACAGCTAACATCAAGTATCGACAATAGTGAGGTGAGGGAATCTACGATTGGGCGAGCATCTGTGGCGCGTGAGACATGACAGGGGTGCACTATCAGCCAATGTCGTGAAGCTTCAGATACTGTAATGGAACATACCTTCATGCAAATTAACTGCTTTTGTTCACCAATTTGTTCTCCAAGTAATTGTGAAGTGGACGTCAGGACTACTACTAAGATTAAGGCCCGCTTTACGAATGTCTGTCAGGCGTGCCTCCATTCTCATTCTAAGACGTTCGGGGTTATTGGTAACATTACACCGCATGGTTCACGTGGTTCAGGGCTCGCCTTGAGCCCTGCACCACGTTTCGCAGTGAGCCGTCAGATCACGACATGCTATCGGACGGCTTCGAAGCTCGTGACGTCAAGCGATCGAACTTCGCAAAGCGAAGTTTGAGAGTTCGAAAGAGAAGGGGATAGCCTGGACTTGCACCGTGGGTGAAAGTAGCTAGAGTTTTAATCCCATGCAAGGTTGGGAGACCGCCCTCGTAATTTGAAAAGACCATTTTTTGGTGAATGTAAAAAGAATTTATTTCGATTTGAAAGAGAAGGAAAATGAAGGACAATACAGTAGCTCCTTCGCTTTGGGAGCCATAGAGCTATGTGCATGAACTAGTGAAACAGGTTGTGGGACTCGTGGGTTATGTGGACTTTGTGCAATTGCTTTTCTTTCCAAACATGTGTGATTAGCATGTGGCAAGCCAAAAATGACAAGCACTGATAATCAATGTGATGGGGATTCACATAGGTATAAGACTTGGAATGATTAAACAGGTTAATGGCAACACTCGCTAAGCGTCAACTCGTATCCTCTGAGACCTGCTCTGCTCCGTTGTGTCCTCTCGGCTTGTGTACATCGGCGTGCAGATGACTGACGGCGAGATTCGACGCTGCTGGAGTGTCATCCGGTGGAGCCAACGCACACTACAGCCTACTCGCAGTTCCCTGGAGCCTCCTCTCCGCGGCGACATGCTCAGCTCCATTGGCAGCTGGCAGCCACTTCCACCGCAGATGCTGTCTGCATGCATCAGGCGCTGGATCTGACTATATCGTTGTGTCTGTAATGTCATGCTCTGTCTAGGGTCCGTGTCTTGTGTTGCGTGGCAATGTTTGGCATCATGGACCATCGTAGGCACTACTGGGGTTCAGGCAACCATAACTCTTTGCTGTTGTTTTTCTAGCTGATTCTGACCGCACGACTGCGTTCAAAGCGTCGGCATCTTGGTATGGTTTACGTTTTCAGGCAAAACGGACGACGTCCGGGTTTTGGGGTGTCGGCGGTCTGGCAGGGCTCACCGAGAAAACCCCGCCTGCCAAAAAATAGGTCTAGGAGTATCTTCTGATTGGCTGGTTAGCTAAAGTAACAAGGTCTATGCAGGTGGGGGAGGCTAGTTCTTGGAGGGGTCTCCCATTCTGTCGCATTCTTTACTCCTAATCAGTTACTTCCAGTTTTCAGCTGCTTTCTGACGCAAACACTGGCGCGCGCGTTTCTAAGTAACAAACCCAGAGCACTCAGACTTAGAGCACTTCGCCTCTAGAGCAGTAGCAAGAGGGGGCAGCAGACTAAGCAACTAACGTGGAAGCACGCACGCTGCATCAACACGGCCACTGCCCCAACCTGCGCACTAGTGTAGTTTCCATTTTGGTATCAGAGCCAGACCGTAACTACAGCAGCAGACGACTGGCATACAGGTGCCTGACTACGCCGTGGAACCCCATATGCGCCTGTGGAGGGGGTGTTGCAGGATGCTGCCGGATCTTTTCCAATAGCGTTGGCTTGCTTGGTGGCGGCGTCAGAATTTTTCCCACGGCCACCGGGCCAGGACAAATGCTGCCGGATTTTTTTCCCGCAACACTGACCCCACGCTGGATGCGAGGAGGTGAGCGGCAGGCCACGTCAGGCGCTTGCTGGCGACGACACACGCTGCGATGTCCTCTAGGTGGAGTGGCTGGCAACAGCAGCCCGTAGCAGCAGCAGCAGCAACAAGCAGTGGCAGTAGCAGCAAGCTACAGCGGTGCGCAGTAGTAGCCGGTAGCAGCAGCAGCTCACAGCAGCAGCAACCCGCAATAGCAGCGGTAGCAGCCACCCGCAGTAGCAGCGGCAGCAGCCAGTAGTAGCAACAGCGAACAACAGCAGCAGCCGACGGCAGCAGCAGAGGCAGCAAGCACCAACCGGCAATGGCAAAGAGTAGCTAGCAGCGGCGGCCATAGTGGCGACCAATAGCAGCAGCAGCCGCAACTACCTGCTGCCCTTTGCCCACTGCTCATTGTTCGCAGCGAGTAGCAAGCTCGCTGCTCGCAGGGAGCAGCGAGCAGGTAGCAGTGAGTAGCGAGCTCGCTGCTTGTGGCTCCATGCTTGCAGCGAGCAATGAGCTTGCTGTGACAAGCGAAAAAGAAAAAAAAAACAAAGGAGAAAAAATGCCCCACCCCTCCAACAGCGCTGCTGTGGCTACCGCCACCGCCACAACGACTGTAGCAACAGCAGGAGCAGCTGCAGTAGTAGCAGTAGCAACAACAGGCGTAGCAACAGTAGCCGCAGCAGCTTGGAGCTGTAGCAGCAACTACAACAAGAGCAGCAGCAGCAGCAGTTGCTACTACCATTGGAGTCGCAGCAGGAGCAGTAGTAGCAGCAGCTGCAATAGCAAGTGCAGTAGTAGTAGCAGCAGCAGCAACAACAAGTAGCGACATCGGCAACAACATCAGCAGCAGTGGCATCAACAACAGTAGCCACTGCAGCTGTGTAGCAGTGGCCCCAACAACGGCCGCTACTGACATCAGCATCCAGTTGCTGACGTCACTACTGACATCATCAACAAAAGAAAGAAACAGAAAAGGAGGGAAGGGGGGAAGAAACTCTATAGCAGTAGTAATAGTAGATAACTCGATAGCAGGTGTTAACACCAGACGTCCTAGGCTGACATCACTGCTGAGTTCAGCAGCATTAGAAAAAGAAACGACAAGAAACAAGACCAAAACCTATGGCCAATAGCCCCAATGGGGAGTGGTCCTCCTCCGTTCGGGGGACCCCCAGGGGGGTACCCCCCCTCTTCTTACAGCAGCTGCAACAAGTGCAGTAGCAGCAGGAGTAGCACGAGCACGAACAGCAGCAGCAATAGCAGCAATAGCAGCAGCAACAGTAGCAGCAGTAGCAGCCCACAGGCATCGTCGTTGGCACCTCTGACCCCCTTACTGCCATGCAACAAAAGCTCTCCGCCCTAACGCAACAACTTGCATCACTGCGGCCTCTGGCCTCACAGACTACCACTTGTGCCCCTTCGTTGTTTTTTCCTCCTCGGCACACAAGCCTCGTTGTGTCTGCTGCCACGCATTACCTAGCATAGCAGCAGACTCAGCGCCAGCGGCTGAGAGTGACTACCGTCCTTGGCCCCACTCTGGGCGCCGGCCGCAAGCAAAAAGAGTTTGAGACGCCGTCCCCGCCGCTTCAGACCGGGTAGCAGTTCCGGACCTGGGAGCTCAACTTCCGCATCTGGGCGTAGGGTAAGGGTTTCTAGGCATGTTACGCCCTCCCGTGCGCCTCCACCCAGACCGAGGAACTGTATGACACTGGTCGCACTGTACGCGCCCTTGTCCCCGTCGCTCCTCCGGCTTCCCGCCTGGCCCTGGAGCCTTTTTGCTGCGAATTTACCACTGACGGCACCCTAGACCCTGCGGCCGCGTGGCACGTCCTCACTCATTCCCATCGCTTGTCCAGCGACATTGAGACAAGTCGTCTGTTGCAGAAGTTGAACTCATTGCACATGGGGGAGACGGAGACAGTCAACCTATACTTGCAATGGGCTGAAGACATCCTCCATTGCCTAGGCACCTCTGCTCCACCCCCTTTGGCCGTGCTCCCTCCATCAAGAGCAGTAGCACCAGTGCATACGCGGACATCTTTGTCCACTAAAACCACGACGTCCCCTCCACCATGGCAGCCCAGGGCATCCTCATGCTTTTGGCATATGAGCTCTTACTCAGGATTGAGGAAGCTCACCTGGAATCTCATCTCCAGCGCACAGAGGCCCTCGCCTCCCATGTCGTCGCTGTCGTGGCTGTTCCCTTTCCCCGCTGCCGCTACCTCTACCAGCTCCTTGTCGCCGGGAAAGAAGAAGCGCCGGAGCAAGAAGGACAATGGTCAGTAGCAACAACACCAGTAGTGGTTGAGTGGGTCCGTTAGTTGCTTGGTCTGCCACAACTGTGGCGAACCAGGGAACAGGTGGTACACATGCCCACTGTCGACGGATGAGGTGTGTGTCATCGCCACCATGCATCGCCAGCGGGAGCGCCGTCTCGGCGCTGCCGCCGTAGTTGTCGTCGTCCCTGACGCCTCGACCCCGTCCAACAGCTCCACTCCTCCGACCGCGATACCAGTCCCGCTGATGCCAGCTTCTCAGCAGTATCATCCGCAGCCGTCAGCGCCCTCGTTCCCTTCTCCGGGGCAGTCCTCCTTCTATCTGGGCTCAGGCGCCGACACTCCGCACTCAGTCTACACTCGCGGGCCGTTCACACGCGAGCGTCAGCTGGAGCGGTTCATTGCGCTTCAGCTCATCCTGCCTCCCATCCAAAGAAGTGTAAGTTGTGTCACCTCTCGCTTGTCCCCATTGCCCAGCATGACTGAGCTTGAGCCGCGGTCGTGTCCCACTTCCTCGTATGTTTTGCCATCTTTTACGATCTCCTCTGTCCCCCTTCGTGACGACGTCGCGTGGCTTGACGATTGGCAGTCTCGGTTCACGCCCCCTTCCACCGCGTCCGCGTCTCTTGCTTGGTGCCATGTGACTGTCAGTGATCTGGCAATACCGGTCCAGGACCCTGTCGGGTGCTGGATCATCAACTCTGGAGCCACACATCACATGACGGCCTCTCACGAGGCCTTTAGTATGCTTGGTCCTGTTTGCAATGTATCCGCGGTCCGGACGGGCTCCAGACAAGTGTTACATGTCTGCGGTGTCGGCGTTGTTTGTTTCCGTGGCCCTAACGGTCATATCTTCTTGACCGATGTCCTCTTCGTCCCAAGTCTTGAGCTCAACCTTCTGTCCATTACTGCCCTTGACCGCATGAGCATGGACGTTGTACACTCGCATCGTGTTGGCACTCTGTTGTTGCGTCCATCCGGTCTTGTCGTCCTGCACGCCACCGCCCGTGGCAACGTGTGGCACGTACCTTGTCTATCCTCTTCTTCTTCATTCCCCTCCTCGTCGGTCGCCACAGGCCATGTGTTCGTCACCAGCACGCTCTCTCCACAGCACACCCGCCTCTTGCACCACTGCCTTTGCGATTTCCACTCTGCTGCCGTAGATAGCATGCCCCACACCAAGCTGGTCAAGGGCCTTGACCCGGAGGCTTTTCCTCTCCCGTGCTCCACAGAGTGCGATGATTGCACTCAAGACGAGATGCACCGGTCCACATACCCTCTGTCCTCCTCACATGCATCCGCCCCTCTAGACCTGGTCCATTCCGATGTCATGGGTCCTCTACCTACTGAGTCTGTCGGAGAGTACAGCCGCTATGTCCTTACCCTCATGGACGACTACTCTTCTACCGTTGGCTTTTCTGCCTTCGGCAGAAGAGCGATGTCGTCCATGCCATTCAGGACAGGCTTGTCTGTGCAGAGCACGAGTGTGGTTGATCTCTTTACCTCTTTCACTCCGATTGCGGTGGTGAGCACATGGGCGAGACCACGATTTTTCTTGCCTCCCGCGGTATCCACCACGAGACATCCGCACCCTACACGCCTCCCTAGAACGGCGTCCCCAAACGGTGGAGTTGTACCATGGCTGACGCCATCCGCACCATGCGGGTTGCGATTGGCCTCTCCGATGGCTTCTAATTTGAAGCCATGGCCTACATGACGTGGGTCTGGAACCGGATTCCCCACGGACCCCTTCCCTGCCAGTCCATGCCATACCAGCACTGGTGCGGTCAGCGAGCTGACCTCTGCCCGACTCGGGTCTGGGGCTATGTAGCCATTGTGTGGTTGCCCGCTCCGCGAGAGGGCGGCAAGCTCGCCCCCCGGGGCGTCCTTGCACCTTTCTTGGTGTCTCTCGGTAGTCCAAGGCTTGGCGATTTTGGGATCCCTCCCGATACTGCATCGTCGAGTCCCGCGATGTCATCTTCTTTGATGAGCTCTTTCCGCATGATCTCGTTCGCTCCGGCTCGTTGGTGTCCCTCCCGTTGCGTAGGGGAGTGGTGAGTCCGTCCTCCGTCTGACGGCTTCCAGATAGCACATCGCTTCGCCCCTCTGAGCCAGCAGCCCCAGTCGCGCCCGTTGGCCCCTCCGGGCTAGCCGCCCCAGTCGCGTCCAGTGATCCCTCTGGGCCAGCCGCCCCAATCGTGTCCACTAGTCCCTCCGGGCCAGCTGCCCCAGTCGCATCCATTGGTCCCTTTGGGTCAGCCGTCCCAATTGTGTCCAATGGTCCGTCCGGGCTAGCGAACCCAGTCGCGTCCACTAATCCCTCTGGGCCAGCCGTCCCAATCGTGTCCACTGGTCTATCCGGGTCAGCCGCCCCAATCACGTCCATTGGTCCCTCCGGGCCAGGTGTCCCCGTCGTGACCACTAGTCCCTCCGGGCCAGCCGTCCCAGTCGCGTCCACTAGTCTTTCCGGGCCAGCCGCCCCAATTGTATCCACTTGTCTCTCCAGGCCAGCCGCCCTAGTTGCATCCACTGGTCCCTCCAGACCAGGCGCCACAGTCGCGCCCGCCGGCCCCTCTGGGCCCGCGGCCCCAGTCGCATTCGCTCGCCCCTCCAGGCCAGCAGCCCCAGTCGCATCCTATGGTCACTCCGGGCCAACAACCCCGTCCGCCTACGTCGGCCCGTCAGCCTTAGTGCCATCTCCTGCCCTGCAGCACTACACGTGTGTCCCAGGCGGCAGCCTCCGGCCCAGACCGTCAGCAAGCGTGCATACTGTAGCACCTCGCCTAGTGGTGTCTCGGCCCCCTGTCGTTCCACATGTCTCTTCCACTCCTACGGTCGTGAGTGGGGACCCTGGCACCAAGGCCCTCGGCCTGACCACTTCAGCTATCATTGCCGACCTTCACCTTGGCTCTGCACTAGGCTATACCATGCTTCATCACGAGCAGCGGCATGTTGTCAAGGCTGCACTCGCACGTTTCCCACCTGGAGCTCTAGATGCACACGCTTTCTCAGTCCGCTCCATAGCACGCCCGGAGGACCCAACCACCCTATGCGAGGCTCGAGCCTCTCCTGAGGTAGCACACTGGGATGCTGCATGCGCTAACAAGCTCGTTGTTATCTGGCATTACCACGTGTATGACCTCGTCGACCTCCCTCCAGGTCGGAAGGCCATCGGTGCCAAGTGGGTCTTTCGGCACAAATGGTAGCCCGACGGGTCCTTGGAAAAGTACAAGGCCCACCGCACAGCCAATGGATTTTCTCAGATCCCTGGGGGCGATTACCACCAGGTCTCTGCCCCAGTTGGCCGGTTCTCCACGAGCCGGGTGCTCTTCAGCCTGGTTACTCAGCATGGGTGGGAGCTGCATCAGATGGACGTGAGCAACGCCTTCATCCGTGGCTCACTGGAGGGTGAGGAGCTCTACATGGTGCAGCCTCTAGGCTTCGACGAAGGCACTGGGAGAGTCTAGCGGCACAAAAAGGCCCTCCACGGTGTGAAGCAGTTGCCTTGATATTGGAACTAGGAAATCAGCATCACGCTCCTCTGCGGTGGCCTCCAACGTAGCACCGCTGACCCCGCACTGTTCGTCAACCTACGAGGCCAGAACCTCGTCGTTGTCCTGGTCTACCTCAACGATGTCCTCATTCCGTTGCGTGACATGACTGCCATCCAGCTCGTCAAGGAGTTGCTGCACAACGCCTACCAGATGAAGGATATCAAGTCTGCTCGAGTCTTCTTGGGCATGGAGCTCGAGCATTATCGCTCCCAGGGCATCGTGCACGTCCACCAGGCTGCCTATGTGCAGACCCTATCCACTCGCTTTGCCGAGGACCTGCCCCTCATGCCGAGCGCATCTTCACCCATGTCACCTCATGGCGAGTTGAAGCTAAAGAGTCCTGACCCAGCTGTTGGGGAGCCAGTTGACGTAACGACGTACCTGCGAGTCATCGAGTCACTGATGTTCCTGGCAAAAACGACGCGCCCAGACATCGCGTTCGCCGTCGACCTCATGGCTTAGTTTTCTCAAGAGATGCATCACCTTCACTTCGAGGCCACGATCCGATAACTGCGCTATGTCATCTCGACTCCTCGGCGAGGTCTTGTGTTCTGCCGCAACCCGTCAGTGGTCGCGGCGGGCTACACCGATAGTGACTCGGCTAGCAGTCTAGACGGTAAGAGTCGCACAGGCTAGATTTTTCTGGTCGGTGGTACAGCTGTGTCCTGACGCAGCGGCAAACAAGGGTGCATCGCACGTAGCACTGTTGAGGCCGAGTACGTGGCCTTTGGCTCAGACGCGTGTGAGAGTGTGTGGTTGCGTCGTCTGTTGTCTGAGCTGCGTCAGTCCGTCGCATCCATCACGTTGCATTGTGACAATGAGAGTGCCATGACCATAGCCGACAATGACGGCGTGCATCACACACACACACACGAAGCAAATCAACGTTGAGTATCACTATGTGCGTTCGTTGTTGCATGACTCCAGCATCATCATTGTGTGGGTTGAGAGAGCACGAATGCTAGTTGGCTTCTTGACCAAGGCATTGAAGCACGACTCGTTCAAGAAGTCTGTCAGTTCGGTCGGTGTGCGTCCGTGAGTTGCTCTCTATGTCCTTGCTTGAGTCTTTGCATGCTCTGGGGGAGTCTGACTATTGACCGTGTCTCTGCCCGCCCATGTGCACTATGCCTGTGAGTAATGGGGGTGTGTTGGTTTTTGCGCATCCTCATTGTGCTCTGTTGTGTCCTCCCAGCTTGTGTACATCGGCGTGCAGATGACTAACGGCGAGATTCGACACTGCTGGAGTGCCGTCCGGTGGAGCCAACGCACGCCAAAACCTACTCGTAGTTTGCTGGAGCCTCCTCTCCACGGCGACGTGCTCCGCTCCATCAGCATGCCTTCTCAGCAGTCGGGCCGCCGGCGGTCACTGCCATCGTAGATGCTGTCTGCATGCTCCAGGTGCTGGATGTGACTGTATCGTTGCATCTGCAATGTCATGCTCTGTCTAGGGTCCGTGTCTTGCGTTGCGTGGCACTGTTTGGCATCATGGACCGTGCCTACTGCCTGAACCCAGGCAGTAGGCACTGCCTGGGTTCAGGCAGCCATAACTCTCTCCTGCTATTCTTCTAGCTGATTTTGACCACACGACTACGTTTGCAGCGTCGGTTTTTTGGTATGGTCCAATTTTTAGGCAAAACGGACGACACCCGGGTTTTGGGGTGTCGGCCGTCTGGCAGGGCTCACCGAGAAATCCCTGCCTGCCAGAAAACAGGTCTAGGACTATTTCTGATTGGCTGGTTAGCTGAGTAACAAGGTCTACAGAGCTGCGGGAGGCTAGTTCTTGGAGGGGTCTCCCATTGTGTCTCATTCTTCACTCCTAATCAGTTGCTTCCAGTTTTCAGCTGCTTTCTGACGCTAACATTGGCGCGCACATTTCTGAGTACCAAACCCAGAGCACTGAGACTTAGACTCTAGAGCAGCAGCAAAAGGGGGCAACAGACTAAGGAAATAGCGTGGAAGCTTGCACGCTGCATCAACACCGCCATTGGCCCAACCTGCGCACTAGTGTAGTTTTCATTGTACTCCTCTTCTATTGTTGTACTTGCAAGTGCGCCTACTTGCAATGACCTTATTGCTCTTGCTCAGACTTTTATCTGACACCGCAATAGTTGTTGAAGTTAGGTGACGTTGGTGTCATATCAATGTTGTAAAAACAAGACAACCATTATCCATTGGACTGAATGCACACGCACCCTTGCAAAAGAGTGAACCAACATCGTGCTAGTGTCTGTGGTCAAGTTGTGATCCATCACATCTATTTTACCCTCATGCTTCACATGCTCTTTCCCTTACCACACACTATACATGATATTCAACGAGTGACCGGGTTGAAGCACTTTCCACGTAATGGGAGAAGCTGCTATGAAACTTCATGGCCTTGCTGCCGCTGACGTAGCGACACTGTCAAGTCAGCTGACGCACTAGCAAGCAAGCAGGTGCAAGAAAAATAGCAAGGATTAGGCTAGGGAGACACACAAGGTCTCATAAGGTCTAATAGGTTAACAATGCAGAAAGAGATTACAACTGACAAGCACATAACATAGAGGGTGAACCGCCGCTTTGATTTCAATTTTGATTCTCTCCTATGCTGGCGGGACACGCCTAAATGATGTATTGGCAAGGAGTTGCAGACGTTTACAAGTGCGCCAAATCCAGTTCGTAGTATTTGTCATATAATCCGAGATGTCCCGTAGATTTTGAGTGATTCTAGCCTTTGGTTAGCCTATGTGGCATCGCTTCCAAATTCTTGGTAACACCTTTTTAGCAGAAAATCAAGGAATTAAAAGAAATGCCTGGGGTGAAGATGTTGATGTAAATACCAGAACACATACTTGTTTTTATTCATCTTCACTCACATCGATAGCATTTGTCCACTTTTGCAATTTTAGGGTTTTCAACTATTTAGGTTGCAAAGCTTTGTTTGGCGTTGGAATATCGGCAACCAGCCACAAAATCAGGCCTAATGTACATTTGTTTCAGAAGAGAAAAAGCGTGAAACATTGCACACCAAGATCAGGTGTCTCCTCTGATTCAAAACCTTTCTCTCCTACTTCTGAAATGATTAATCAAGCAATGAAATCAAAGGAAGATTAATATCAAGGTCAAGATTAAAGTGTTAGTTCACCCCCATTAAAGTTTTTCGCGGGGCACAGCGGGTGACGTAGGCACGCCATAGTGTCCATTTGTTCTGAAACGGGCAAAAACACACTGTTTTGGCTGTAGCTTTGTGCACAAGTATCAAAACACAACACCGACTAAACTTAGAGGTGAAAAATTGCTAGCTGAACACTACAACTGGTCAAAAAAACAAGTCCAGTATTGAACGGTGGAAAAGAATGCAAAAAATTCAAATCGGGCGCATGAGCGAACCCTTCTAGAAACTTGTAGCAATTGTAGAATGTTTGTGAAGTACCCTGGGAAGCACCCCAGTAAGCACCCAGGACAACGTTGCCGCAGTCTGGCAACTGTTGGTGGGTGGAGCCATTACCCATCTGTACTTTAGCGCCAGCTGGATTGGCATTCAGGATCTGCACGATCATGGACACGACGGAGTGGTCATAGTTAGTCATAAGAACAGACGGATACGACACACATCACAACACTCTCCCGTGACCCGATGGTACCCATGTCCATACACTTGTTGTTTTGACACGTGTGCACAACAATATTCACAAAAGTCCATACTCATACGCCCCACTCTCAACCACTCTTGGACAAGGAGCAAAGACCACCAAAACAAATGGCCACCATGAACTTTTCACACGCCAATGCCTTGTTTAGGAAGTTAACCCACTCCATGTGCATGCCGATCCTAATGATGGAGCTCACTTGTTGCTCCAGAAGATCACACATAAAGTGTTGCTTATGAACAATGTGTTTCTTGTGCGCATGGAACACACGATAGTTCTTTCCAATGTCAAGAGCAATCTAGTTATCAGAGTGTAGAATGATGCAACTCATAGGCTGACACAACTCACAAAACGTTACAGCCACACCGCCTCATAATCCTAAGCCCCTAGCATAACAAACTCAACCTTTGTTGAGCTACTTGTAGTATAACCCTCCTTTCCGTTGTGCCACAAAACAGCGGTGCCACCCAGCAAGAACACGTAACCTTTCCGACTACTCGCATCAAGGCTCTAAGCCCAGTCAGTGTCTGTGTAGCCATCGACTACAACCAAAAACCATCGTTAAAAGCAAAGTCCAAGATACGGTGTAGAAACCACATACCGTACCACTTACACAGTTGTGTGAAGGACTCTCGTCCAAGGAAGTTGTGAGATCTATGAACAGTGTTGACGACAAAGGCAATATCGAGTTGTGTGTTAGTGGCCAAGTACATAAGAGAGCCAATGAGGCACAAGTGCACATTTTCTCCCCCGATTGTATTGGATCATCAACCTTCAGGACATTCTTCTTGTTAAGTGTAATGGAGGTTGAGGCTGTGGGAACTGTACCAAGGAGGTCAGAAAACCACTCTCCCACAATGCGGGTGTAACATGCATGATGTACCAAGAGTGTCTGCAACTGAAAGTTACATAAGATCATCATCCTGAGAAACACATATGCAAGACCAAGGTCATTCATCTTGTAGGGAGATTCAAGACTTCCTTGGCCTGATTCATGGCCTCTATCCAAGGAGACGGAATCAGGAGGTCATCCACATAGACTAGGATGGCGATGAAGCTCTAAGATGTACATTTGAGAAAGAGGGACGAGTTGGCATCAATGTGTGCAAGAATTTGTATGGGTCAGTATGAATTAGACATCTAGGCGCCGAGTTAGTCGTCTTTTGCGCCTCATGGGCCATTGGCTGGAGGCAACCACCGGGTTTGCGACAGTAGGCCAATGTTGAGGTGCTCACCTTGGGTTGCGGAGCACACTGGTAGGTCATAGCAATGGGGGCTATGGACTCGTACGGAAGGGAAGAAACATGGACAGGTACTGGATTATACGTAGGGGAAGTAGGTGTAGGAAGAAGAGAAGGTGTACTTGAAGATGATGTCATTGGCGCAAAATCAGGTGTGCTCAGGGAAACTCATGTTGATACGGGATCAGCTATGTAAGAGGGGACTACCACTCGCACGAGATCACGTGCGCTAGAGGAGACTGGCACTAGGATGGGATCAGCTGTGTCGGAGGGAACCAATGAGGCTGTTAGACCCACATTCAAGATGGACGGATTGTGAGCAACCGGATACTAGACTACTTGTGAGGAGGTCTAGATGGACCCATCCGAGGGACTGGACTCCCCTATCCGCTGGGAATCCACACAGGTGGGAACGTGGTCAATGGCATGTTGAAAAGTGTTGGATAGGATGCGGTACATGAGAGCCTCAAAGAAGAGTGAGTCTCGAGAGTCAACAATGCGGTGGCGAGTGGGGTTGAAACAACGCCATGCCTTTGACCACGAGGAGATGTCAAGGAAGGCACACATGCGACTCCGAGGAGAGACCTTGGACCCCTCATGGTCCTCGGTGTACCAAGAATAGGCAAGGAAATCACAAACAAAAGTGAGATGAAGATCGACACGATGGCCAAACTACAGCTCGTACATCGTGACATGGTCCGGAAGAGGACCATGCGGCAGGTGGTTCTAGGCCCACATCATCTAGGAGAAACCCACAAGTACAAAGGAGTTTAGAAGATCGCAATTAGACCACATGGCGCAAACCACATCCTCCATGGTGTGGTTCCAATGCTCAGACATGCCATTTTGCTATGGTGTAGGAGGGATAGAGAGACGATGAAAGACACCGTGTTCAGCAAGGTAGATATCCACATTATCTAATAACTTGCCACAATTTGAGCAAAACATGTGAAGGGTGTGACGAGACTTGCGATTCGCCATCACAAGCCATAGATGGACTGTTAGGTGGCTTTTTTTCTTATGGCGAAGGCTGTAGGCCCACCTCATCCGGGTCATTTCATCAGTCAAGGTGAGAATACATCGAGTCCAATGTGAGAGGAGCTCGATTGGGAGGGGACCAAGGAGATCTGAGTGGACCAAATCTAGTGGATATAGTGTCCGAGAAGTGGAAGTAGGATAAGAGCTGTGGTGTATTGCACGTGAGTGTAAAAGAGAGTTGACCCTGGTTGGATTCTTCAAGGAAGCCACGTCAAAGCCGTGGGCTGGTTGAGTTTGAATAAGCTTGGACACAGTTTTTCAGCTCACATGGCGGAGACGGTGGTGCGAAAAATGCTCGTGCTCAGGGGAGAGAACACCAGTGGTACATGCGCTGAAGAGGGAGAGGGAGAAAAAAGTATAGGGAGTGCAACAAGACACACAACACAGGTAATCAACAACGGATGCACAAAGAGTAGTGGCATGGATATCCAAAGTAGTCACTGTGGCAGGGTCAACAGAGTGCTCAATAGTGAGACTCATCCTTTTACATGAACGAACAAAGAGTAGGCTGAGCTTAAGAGCAGGAACAAGAAGCACATTAGAAATGTACAAATGGCCAGAAGGACCATTAAACTACACAACCCTCACTCCCTGAAGAGACAACGACTGACCAAACCATGTGCAAACGGATTGAACAGACACAACGAGACCAAGCATGACAAAGTCATTACAACAACATGTCATGTGGGCGGCTAAACCGGATTCATTGATCTAGGTGCCACTTGGCTCACGACCAGTTGTTTGTATTGAAAGACATGCCGTTGAACAATCTGCCTCGGCTAGACATGTAGCTGAGGACTCGGGACAACTATGAATAGCAAAAATGTGTGACTTGTCAAGATAGGTGATACTGTCATATCTATCCTAATCAGAAGCGAACTGAGCTCCTCCACAAGAATCAATACGAGCCACAGACACAGTAGGACAAGTTGTGTGGTGACCGCCTGACTGTGATAACACACTCGTACCTCCCTGAGTATGAAGTTCCAAGAGATGACAAAGCTCCATGATCGTGAAATCATGAGGGTCCATATCACCGCTGCTGCCTGGTGAAGCAGCTACGACTGTTAGTCATGGTCACAGTGTGACCCGTGAAGGACATCCACTACACGTGTACCACCTATAGGCCGTGCATGATCTGAGGCCCAGTAAGGTGTTGCTCACACTCTTTGTATCGATGAGTGCCTCCACAGTCATAGCAATGGATGGAACGTGCACTGCCACTAGCTGGCTGTTACTACTGCTGCAGTTGTCCCTTGCTGCATCTCTTTTTCTCCTTTGTCCCCTGTGCGGAAAGTGCAATGACCTGAATCTGGCCACTCGAGATAGTGGAGGAGGAGGAGGAGGAGGAAGTGGTGGAGGTGGACGTGGAGAACTGGGACAGTGGCATAGGAGTGGTTGCAGTCACTGTTGCAACAAGTGGACTACGCCGATGGGCAATAGCAACCTCGTGAGCCGATGTCGCTTGGAGAAGGTAGAAGTGAGCCCAAGGAGACAGCTACAATGACGTCAAAAACCAAAAGAGGGCCACACATTCAAAGTCCACAAAGAGCTACACATGGTCCAAGTGCGACCCGATCATGATTGTGTCAAGTTCCCATAGCTCCAGCCTGCCAGTCTCCCTTGGCACGGCGTAGAGCAGATCGCAAATCGCTCTCACTTGCCCTTATTGGAAGTCCGCTTGTCAAAGTTTTGACCCAAAATCTGCTAACGTCAGTGATGCTTATGATGATCTAGCAAACCTTTTTTCTGCCAACGTAATCTACGCTAGCATTCTTTCAGTGACGTATGCTATGGCAAGAAAAGAAATAGTCACATGGACATTGCGTGATGAAGGAAGGGCGGTTACCTGTCACTCCCTATTTGCGGTTACATAGGTGTTGTGTAGGCACACAGCCGTGCAGCAGTGCTTCATAGCTTCATCTGTGCTACGTAATGATAGTAATTGTTACAATTGTTGCTGCACTATTGTAGTTGCTACCGTTACAGCAATGCTGCTGCTGATGATGATTTCTCTGCTGGTGCTGCAACAGCTGCAATACTGTTGCTAGTATTGCCATGCTGTTTTTGCTGCTTGAGGCTGCTACTGCCACTGGTTCTGCTCACTTCTGCTGCTACTTCTCGTTGCCACAGAAATTTCACGCTACTACTTCTCGTAGCCGCCTTCTTGAGCTGCTGATGTGATCTTCTTTTGTGCCACATTCGTGACCAGACAAGCACATGCTGCCACCTGGAGTTGCCGCTGTTGCTCGGTGTGGCTGCTGTAGATCTTTGCTGCCACTGCAGCTGCTACTGTGGTGGTGGTGGTGGTAATCCACGTTGCCACTGGTGATTTTTCCGCTCACTCTAGCGGTTGTGCGGTGACTTAAGTGCTGCTACTGTTGGACGACATCTTTGCTGCCAATTTCTGCCGCAACAGGTTCAAGGATACATCTGTTGCGGTGACTCTCACTGCCGCTACCAGTGTTGCAGCTTTGCGATGTAGCTAAAAAAGGAAGGTCTCGCTGCTCTGATATGATGAGAAGTTTCTAGGAAGCCTTTTTTCCTTGTTGCCGCTGACGTGATGACACCGTCCAGTCAGTCGATGCACTAGTAAGCAATTAGGTGCAGAAAACAATAAGGGTTAGGCTAGGGAGACACCCAAAGNTGAGAGAGAGAGAGAGAGAGAGAGAGAGAGAGATGACAACTGACAAGCAGCACATATGAACACGAACTGTAGCGCACGGCAGGTCACGCTCACAAGAATGTCAGTTTGTCCTAAAACTGGCATAGAACCAATGTTTGTCCGCAACTCTGTGCACATGCATCCAAGCGCAAGACGAATGTAAACCTAGAGATACAAAATCTCAAGCCAGATGCTATGAATGGTGATAGACACAGGTCCGGCATCGATCGGTAGAAACACAATGCAAAACATACAAGTCAGGCTCAAGAGCCAGTCCACCGAGAAAAATCTAACTACTACAACAAGAAATGCACAATACTCCAGCAAGCACCTGAGATGCCATGGTAGCTTTCTCGTAACTGTTGGTGGGTAGAGCTACCACCCGTCGGTGTTCAAGTGCCAGCTGAGTCCGCATCACGGTTCTTCATGAGCATGGACACGACCGAGTGGTCAAAGAAAGTTCTAGAATCAGTCGGGGACAACTCACATCACAACAGTCTCGCTCCTCATGCTCTTTTCCTTCCCACACTGCGTGCAGGATATTAAGCGGGTGACTGGGCTCAAGCTTTTTCCAGACACTGGGAGACACACCCCTGACATCCTAAGTGCGAGGACCAAGCTTGATCATCGGTCAACCATACAAAATCGACTGACCTCTAGACATGCGCAAGACCCAAGTGAACACAAACACCAGTCTATTATTCAAAGGGAGTGATATGGTGAGGGAGAGGACCCTGAGAGACACAATTCTACACCCATGTCATGCAGGACATGGCTTCAATAGCATAGAGAGGTGACTGGCCACCGAAGGAAACATGAGAGCGCACCCTGTCAATGAGGGTGCGGTTCTAGCTTTAAGACAAACCGTTCTGTTGGGGTGTACATAGGGCAGATGGTTCCATGTGGAAACCTTGGGATTCAAGGAAATGATAGGTGGGATCGAAAAGTTTACCACCACGGTCACATTAAAAAACACGAAGGTGAAAAACCACAGGAATGTTCAGCCTGATGGAGCCAAGATTGAACGATGTCAAAGACATTACTCTTTTGTCGAAGAGCAAAGATTTCATGATCAAGAATGAAGTCATAGGTGAGGCACAAAACAAAACAAAGAAAACCCAGGGAAGTCATGGGAAAGAGGGTTCATGACGTCAACATGCACAAAATCAAGGGGATGAAAGGTGAAGGAGTCAGAGATGTTGAAGGAGGAACAATGCATCTTCCCTTGAGCATAGTAAAGAGTGTCTCTGAAACAAGGTGTGGGGAACATGGTGCTGTTCAGACTAGATAGGCGGTGCACAAAGCATGCAGGCAATGACAATAGTGTGGATGTGACAAAGGTAACAATGCAAGAGCTGAGTGTGCTCCGGGGAAAGGGAGGGTGCAAAGTGGAAAAGATAAGAAGCAATAAAAGGTGAGGAAAGGAAGAGAGGAACACAAAAGAGATGCTACAAAACATCTGCCAGAGGAGCGAATGGATACAGTGCCGAGACCACGACAGGACAAGAAGTTCATGTCCTGGTCATAAAGGGTTGTAACGGACAATAGGCTGACTCCCATATCACGCACGTGCAAAACATCTGGCAAGAAGAGATCAACACCTTACCCGGTGAAACGAACAACGTCCACACCACAAAGAGGGAGAAGTTTTCCAGAGCCAGTACACACAAAACAGACTAAGCTAACAGTACCAAGAGACATGAAGGAGGAACGATTGGTCTTCATATGATGAGTGGATCCTGAATCAATGATCTCGAAGCCATGAGACACGAGCAGATTGTAACACAAGGCAGAGAGCAATAGTACCTGAGCATGGGATGTGAGAGTCCCTCACGCAGTGAGGGAGCGTACAAGAGTGCCAGTCTTCTATCCAAAGAGAGTCATTAGGCACTCAACCTTGAACCCGTCACAATGATGCGCTACAAAGGGCTCCATCTGACCCACACACAAGGGAATGAGACATCCTCATCACACCCTCACCTCCTTGATCATGAATATGGCACAGTTCAGTGAGGTTTTTGTTGAGTGCACGCTCTTTGGCACGACGACTGTCGGGAAGACGATCGTTAGAGTGCAAATTAGTGGAGCTGACACTAACCTGTGACCAGGCTGGTGGAGTGTAACTGGAGGAGGGTGGCCCATAGTACGTTGATCCAATGGATGGTGGAACCCAACTCCATCCGGGCACAGGATCATGAGGTGGTGCACAAGAGATGTGGTCGGGAAAGGGAACTGTTGTTGCAAAAGAGGTGGAGGGTGTAGCAATGGTGGTATTGGCAGCCTCTGTGGTAGATGAGGTAACAATTGTGCGAGCCGAATGAGCTTGCATTGCCAAAGCAAGGTACACATCATCACGGAACGCTATGGACTTGGGCATAGAATGCCCACTGGTTCCACAGTTCTAGCAGGTGACTGTTGGCTGGGAGTGTGTGGTGCCGGTACCTTGCCAGCAAAGACAACGACCCCTGCCTCCGCCGCGGTTTTTGCCACCATTGCCATAGCCGACCCCATGTGTGGGATGAGCCATAGCTGTACAGGAGACAGAGGTGGTGGCTAAGGAGGATGCAGATGAAGTAGAAGGAGAAGATGTGGCCACAGCAGACACAACAGTACAATAAAGGTACTTGTTTTGGAGATTGATCCACCAATCTGTGATACAGGCCACCGTGAACTCATAATGTGAGCTGATGCTAGGGGGTGAGCCTAGTGGCACTTGCTCAACAGCAAGATGATTGAGTTCCGTATGAGGAACATGGAGATACAAATCTGAAACTTCAGGGATAAGATCAGCCACGATAGAGAGATAGGTAGAGTGTTGGCCGAGCACTGCCTTGTCAAGGTCACAAAGAAGGTAAGGACTTCTGGCCCAGTACGCATCAGTAGAATCATCCACCCTCATGCATAGATGGTTGAAATGAATGGGGAGGAATCTCTGAGTTGCGTGACCTGTGATGGTTTTGCAGCGGCAAATGACTACCTATGCGCCAATGGGGCCCGCACGGGTGTGACGTGCCGTGTAAGCATTGTATGGTCATGTAGCCTTGGATGTCATCAAGGAGGTTATGGGGATCCAGGATCAGGGCACGTACATCACGTGTAGCTTTAGACTAAGTAGGAACAAAAGGTGGCAATGTAGTAGGGTCAGTTGTGGAGGAATACTCATTGAGGATCTCGCCTTGAGCCCAAGAGCTGAACCGGGTCTCCCATGAAGAAAAGGCCGATTAGGGTGTGAAGTGTGGTGAAGAGGTCTCAAAATACTTCTGTCGCTGAGTAGGGTGCGAGGGACTGAGATTGTGGCCACGTAGTGGATTACGGGCTGACCCACCTATGGTTGTGGACCTCGGATTAGAAGCAGCCCCACCTGGTTCACGAGCGACCTCAGTGCCGACAACATTACTGGCCTCCTTAGCACCCACAACACCCACAGCACCAGAATATGCACGAATGGAGCGCAGACGATCCATGAAAGTTCCTGCTACAGCTATAGCCATGTCTACCTTGCCATGAGCCATAAGCTGAAGCTCCTCCTGGAGCTGATGCTCGTCAGCCTGTGCTTCATGCAGTGCTGCGAATAATGTCTTGACAGTTTTTTGTGTTCTCAGGCGTGATGTATCTAATGATTTGCTAAGAAAAGGAAGGATGAGGACACGGATGAGATGCTCGCCTCACTAGCGGTGAGGTAGAAAGGAGGAGAGCGGTGGGAAGATAGCAGCTACGAAGGAGGCAAGGACTGACACCCATGTTGTGACAGCCACCATAAGGTACAACAATCATGTCACCGTGGCACCAGCCACTACTACAGCTGAGGGTGCAACCGGCATGCCTGTCCTGGCATGGTGAGCAAGAGCTTGAGGACCCCCTGAGGGAGAAAGAACTATAGCTGCTATAGAAGTGTGGGTAGAGCTGACTGCACCTGAGGTAATGTCTGCCGTCGTTGTGGCAGCTATGGCGATGGCTGATGAGGCTGTTGTAACCTGCATAAAAGTGTTAGCAGTCCCTGCTGCCAAAAAAGAATGGGAGGTGGCTGCC
Organism: Penium margaritaceum; assembly: GCA_023375785.1. Lineage (NCBI taxonomy): Eukaryota > Viridiplantae > Streptophyta > Zygnematophyceae > Desmidiales > Peniaceae > Penium > Penium margaritaceum. The sequence goes on along the minus strand of SZWC01018009.1, from coordinate 8,253 downwards.
TCCGTGTAGGTAGCTCTGGATCCTTTGACTGCAGGACCAGTGGGAGCGCGGCTGCCTCTGGCTGCAGAAGAGAAAGTGGCAGCAGTGCTTGCTGAATGGCTAGTTAATGTAGTGGAGTGGCATCTCCCTTCTTTTGGGGATAAATGAAAATTTTAAAAATCGATCAAATTTTAAGGCGATCAGGATAAGGCAAGATAATTTAACATTTGCCTTTTTTTCTCTTGGGCTTTGGCGTAGTTATGCAACATCTCTGAAACGTGCCATTGTAGTAGATGTTTCAATGGTTAATTAAATTTCCTGATTCATGATTTAATTATATTTCCTTGAAACTTTCTGAATTTTGGATGCAATCAGGCTGAGATATGAGAATCTGTTATGTGGCACAATTGCCGGGCGTTTTGTTTCAGCTGTTTCAAAACTTTGTTCCTGAGGTCGACTAAGAAAGACGAATGAGCTCGATGGGCCTTTTCAACCTTTTCTCGTCATTGATATGGAGTCGCTTTTATAGCCGTTGTCTTCCCTTGTCGTTTCCAATTCGGACGTAGGTGGCTTTCGACACGACGGTGCAAAAGCCGTTCCAAGAACATCCTCGATATACGATCCGCGCCAGTCCGAACTCGTCTGAAACCTTTTCAGCCCTTTGCAGGAAGCAAGATCTCTATATTCGCAAAGAGCCCGACGTACTCTGCTCGCCCTTTCCGTTCATACGCACCCTCTCCTTGTAGAAACAATGAACGGGTCAGATGTAGTTTTGGACTACGTTAATGAACTCCCGGTCATGAGATCCCTGGCTCGTTTTCTGTAATGGACAATGTCCTCCTTGGAGAATCTCTCATGTTTTCGCGTTTCCTAACCTTCCTTTGTTCGGATATCGAGTTCTGTTTTCGCTCTCGGTTGAGTAAAATCGTTCATAATCACTCCTACCCGTTCCACCATCTGTGGGATTCGATGAAAAACGACTGGCGGAGACTTTTTGATTTTAATTTACAAACAGTCCCTTCATTTGCTCTGCCCCTCCCGTTCCATCCCAGCCACCGGCAGTCGAACCCCACACCTCTCAAGCTCCGCTGCTTGGGCGAGCGCCTGACCTCTCACGCTCTCCTCGCTCGCCACGTGTGTTCACCCGAGGTGTGGTGGAAAGTCTGAGCAAGGTGTGCTGAGGTCTCTCCACCCGACTCCAAGAAAACCTGCCCCTAATGTGCGGCAGGAGATGTTTCTTTGCGCTTCTGTGGGTTGACCGAAGCCGCTCACTGGTCTCCAGGCACGTACGTGTTTTCGAGTAGTGCCGAAGTGGCAGTACGGGACGTCGCTCGAGCGCACCCACTGACCAGCACCGTAAGCTGTGACAGCTGGCCACCGTCCAACGCTCCAGTGCACCTCTACCTCTCAACCTCTCTACCCCCCCCCCTGTCCCAGCCTCCCACGACCTCTAAGCTTCGCCGGAACGGGAATTGGCGCCAGTGGCCCACGTCTCCCAGCTCCGCTCAGTTCAGATTGTTGACACGCTTTATGTTCCGAGCCCTGCGGCAGTCAGAACCTCAGAGCTTGGCCGCAAGCCACATCGCCTTTGCCACTCAGCACCTCCGAGCAGCTCCGAGCAGCTCTGGGCTGCTGCTGAAGGAACATATCGTGGCGCCGGAGGCTATCCGGGCAGACGCCAGCCTTCAGCCATTTCTGACACTCGAGCCTCTCCTCATACCTGGCGTGCTCACACTGTGTCTCATCCATCCCGGTGCAATTCTTTCCGGTTCGAATCTTTCCGGTTCGAATCTTTCCGGTGCGACTTTTAACGGTGTGCGACTCCGTCTGGGCATGCCCCAACTCTCGGGCAACGCTT